>JBBPOK010000035.1:0-114731 GCA_038091415.1 Leccinum variicolor | reverse complement strand
ACCAACTGGCCTCGCAAGGCCTTGCAAGATGGGAGTGCTTCCCCGTGAGGCCTAGCAAGGCCGGTTGCCTGGCGAGACCTTGCAAGGCCTTGTTTGGCCTTGCGAGGTCTTGGACTTTTTGCTGATGCACGTCTTGATTATCGTGGCTGTGCTGCTCTTCTGCGACTACACTTCGACAAGTATAATTGCTCTCAGTCCAGAGCAGCATCTATTACTCAACAGCATTTCTCTATGCATAATGCCTATGCTTCAATCAACCCGTGCATGGCACGTTCCCTAGCAAATGCTTCACCAAGTCGCCACTCGACTTTCATTGGTATCCGAAACTACTTCAGGAGCCTAGCCAGACAAGAATTGCGTTCTCGTTTTCATGGGTTTTCTTCATCGGCTGCCAACCATGCCGCTACCGCTGCGTCCCTCAAGCCATCCCAATATGAACTTCCGACGGACATTTATTTCTCTGAAAATTCCCCGTTGGCTCCCTCCCCTCGGTTTGACTGGCGATTGAGGGCTACGTCGCGCTGCCACCGAAAACAGGATCCGCCAGGCAAACAAGACGGTCGCAGGGTATACATGAAACGCGTCGTTCCTTCTTACACGCAAGTGCAACCAGGCGAACCACTGTACGAAGAGATCCAGGCCTACCATGATCGGCAAGCTCATTCCTCCCGAGGGTCGACACCGCGTGACTGACTGCCGTTGAATCTCCACACACAGTTTTTTGCCACTACTGGAAGCGGAACAAGCGGAAGACGAATCAGTTCTTCGTGATCGTCTCTCGAGCTGGTCGTTATCCCGCTTACGTGAGGAAGGTTACACCATCACAGACCTCCACGCGTTTTGGGTAGAGGCCCCGCAGTTTCGGGACCCGATCGCGTGTTTCTCTCTGGGTCCAGGCATAGTTTTGCCGGAACACAGATTCGGGTAAATGTCTCCTTCCAACCGCCTAAGAATCGTACTCACCTTCCTTGTGCTAGAAATGGGACCCAGGTCCTGCTGTCTCGCCATGACCCTCTGCAAGAAGTGCCTTTGCGTGGTACGGTTATCGCGACCAACGCCACGCAAGTTCGCGTGGTATTCAACCAGAGGTTTGATATCGGTGATGGTCAGTGGCGTCTTGATGTCGGCCGGTCGAACATTGTTTTCGAACGGATGCGCGCTGCTATTTCACACTTCAATCACGACCCGGCAGCGTTGGAGGCTAGTCAGACGCCAGACAGGCAATTCGTCTTACAGGGCACCCATCTCCGTGATGTACTTCTCCGCTCGTTTTCTCCGATATCTGCCTCTCTGCATCAGCCCTTGCAAGCTCCTGATGAAGTCCAGTATGTCTCGCATGAAACATTGGAACACCTGAGTCAAGACGAGCGTGAACACGGCGGTGCATTCAAGGACGACATGAGGATCCAGAGCTGGGCGCGGCGTTACGCACAGACAGAACCAATCGCAATAGACGGCGACCCCGTGTTGGATGGCCTGAACGTAACTCAGATTCGCGCTGTAGCAATGATGATAGGGGAGCGCATTTCATTAGTTCAAGGCGTGAGTCCAATCTCTCCAGATATTTGACGAGACTTGATAAACTGCCCCGAACGCAGCCCCCAGGGACCGGAAAAACGAAAACTATCGTCGAGACCGTCAGACTGCTCAAGGTAGGTTGCGCCAACGGATGGCTTGTCATATTGATCTCAATAGTAACGCAGACTCACTTCGAAGTGCACCACCCGATCCTCGTCTGTGCATATACCAACGGGGCGGTAGATAACCTCGTGGAAGGTTTCTCTGACACAGGCTTGAAGCCTCTGCGCATCGGGTTTCGGGGAAAGATAAAAGATAGCCTTACTGAGCACACCCTCGACTACAAGCTGGAGCGACATCCCCTTAAGTCAAAGGTAGATAAGCTTCTGGAAGACAAGTGTAACGCCGAGAAGAAGCTGTCAAGCTTGACTAAGAAAATTGAAGCAATACAGAGGGCCCCGACGGCCCGGGCTGCAGGACGCCTTGACCAATTACGGTCGTCCGTGCTCGCGCAAGAACGCCAGATGATGGCGATATCCGCAAAGTTGTACGCTGTCCATCAGGAAATGCTTCGGGATATTACAGCCGCCGCTGATGTGGTACGTGATCACTTCCCAGTTCCATTTTTGTTTTGTTTTGTTTTCTGACATCGTGTAAGATTTGTACGACCTGCATTACATCGGCGAGCGTTGCATTGAATGTACTTGACTTCCCTGTTGTATTCGTGGACGAAGCGTCTATGTCAACGGAGCCGGCATCTCTCATACCCTTGATGAAAGGAGTACGTGTTTCATCTTGATCCTTCTTGCCGATTTCCGATGTACGAGCGCTGCAGGCTCGACACGTCGCGCTCATCGGAGATCACAAGCAACTTCCGCCTGTAATCGCCAGCCGCGAAGCACAATTGAAAGGCCTTGGAACCAGTCTTTTCGAGAGGCTGACCGAAGAAGGCGGTGAGTTGCACTTCTTTTCAGTTGAACGCTTGCTCACAATTAGTCATTGCGGCTCAGTGGTGCCGTCAATTATGTTGGACGTCCAATACCGGATGCATCCGTCCATATCGCGGTTCCCGTCGGATGAATTTTACGACCTCTCGCTACGAGACGGGACCGTTGATACATTCGGGAATATTTCGCCGAACCTCTTGCCTCCACTCTCAAGCCATTTGCCGGTAGACGTATCGACGGGTCATCGAATACCTGTCGTGTTCCTGGATCACGGGGGTTCTGAAACTGCGAAAGATCGCAGTAGGGTCAACTGGAACGAGGCATATATCGTGTGCAGCGTGGTGGAGGACCTGCTACTGAAAAACGAGGTTTGTCTTGTTTGAAGTGGATTCCCAAAAATGGGTTCTTTTCTGACCGGAAGCTTTTCCAAGTATCTTCGCGGAGAAGACATTGGCATCATCGCCCCATATGTTGCCCAGGTGTCGCTTCTGACGCGGCTTCTTAACTCCGATGAGAAGTACCGCAAACGGTTTTCAACCACGTTAGGAGATCATCGGAGACTACAGCTCTGTGACATTGATATCAAGACTGTGGATGGGTTTGAGGGTCGAGAGAAGGAGGTGATTATATTTTCCACAGTGCGAAACAACCCGTCAGGGCAGATCGGCTTTCTAGCTGATCGGCGGAGACTTAACGTTGGTCTCACACGGGCCAAGCGGGGGCTTTTTATCGTTGGGAGCCTCAGCACGCTTAAGGAAAGCAAACCAACCAAGGGTCGGAACGACGAAGCTAGTTTCATGTGCAGCAGCGGAGGAACAAAGGGGACTGAGACGTGGAAGAGATACACTGACTACCTGGTGGAACAACGGATGGTGCTTCAGCTGAGTGGTGATCGACTGCATAAAGCGCTGTACGGTCACATGCCTAGGCTGTTGCGTTCATCATCATCACATTACCAGCTGGGAGCGTACGCTACCCCTTACTTACATTCGTGAGTTTCGTAGGTAACTTGTGCACGAATGTCTGCTTCCCCTCCTACTGATTGACAACTTATCAGACTGCAAAGCCAGTTTGTAACGTCACTGTTTGATTTTTGAAACATTCTGAATGATGCAGCCCCTGGCTTGGCTCCAAGTTGCATGCAGATTGGAAACTTGAACTACAAGTAACTGCCCCACTCGTGGGTCGGTTTCAGCGACTACTACTTCTCTAACAACGACTGATCCGATTCTCCTTCAATAACGCCTCATACAAGACACATTATAAGGCTATGAATAGCCTAATGATTCATGATTCAATCCATGCAGTAAGTACTTACTCACGAGACCAATGTCTCATCGACCCTTTTCGTGGTAGAAGACAGTCGTTCCTTCTATTTTCGTGGAGAGTGCACGTAAGTGGAATCTGGATGTTTCCGGGCGCGCGCAACAAAATGCCACGCTCTCCGCACCCTCGATCAAGGCCAAAATTGACGTGTGCTGCTACCAAGTCACATTTTCACATTTAACGTTGACGTGCATGCATTTTAGGTATACTGCCGCGATCAGGTTTGGCCTGAACGAGGAAGAGGCTGTCACCGCTTCAAAGGTTCCGTCTCGGAAAGAGCTCTCTTCATGCCCGGCTCTCGCCGGGAGCGTCGGGGCTATGCAACAAGTACTATCGGCTAGACCCACGTCTAATATTATGTCATGAAGATACATATACGTTCAACTGCTGGTCTCGTCCTAAAGTTTGGGGCTGGAGGATAATGTGATGCATCACAGAATGGTTTATGCCAAGCTGGCAAAGGACGAACAAGGTTGCCAGTGGAGCGACCGACTTCCGGACAACGCCACTTTGGGCGTCTGTAGATTTGATCCGGACGTCAAAGAAACAACCCTGAAGGCATGGCGAATCTGGCGGACCGTCACATGTAAGTATTTGCTTTTTTCGTGGTGAGCGGAACAGTGAATCGAAATTAATATGCCACTTGTGGTGTTGAGTCCTCGGGCATGATTAGAGAAGATCCTCAGTCGAGCGGGACCTTGGATCGAAACATCTATCGGGCATTTATCAGCTTCTATAGTGGCTCCTTCTATGGAGAATGTGGACATATGGGAAGGAGGACCCTGTGTGGATGGATGGGTGATGGGTTGGTTGATAGATTCAGCCCAGGCAGAGGATATGATTTACGTACGGGCGTAGGAGGGGAAATGACCACGTGGCATTCGAGCGACTGCCAGCCGACGTAACGAGCGCTGACAGTGTGAATTTGGATGTCATTTTCCTGTGCGTTGACGAGATAAATGACCAATGTCATGTTTCCGCTCTCCCGACATACAAAAGCGCGCATCGTCGTCCATGTTCGTTTCCCCCCCGTCGACGGTATCATCGCTGCCAGGAACGTATTCTTCTCTCAAACACAACTACCCGTCCTCTTAATTAACTCCCTTTCCCTTTCTTGGACCCCTTCTTCGTCCGCTAAAGAATCTCCACCCGGTCTGCAAATCTCCCTCTGCAACTCTAGTCCTTGACGACCAACAATGTCGCCTTCCTCGGCCTCACACGACAGCCACGATCATGGGCACTCAAATACCTGCTCTCCACAGCAACCTCAATCGCCACTTCCCTCCTACGACACCGCTGTCCCAATGATCACTAGTACCTCGCAACTTGACTCCGCCATCGGCGCCTATAGCCACGACCGCTTGTCCTCCTGCCGCGAACCGTTCCTGTGCACCGCTCCTCAGCATCCCTTCGGTTACGCGTCCAAGCCCGCTTCGCCCTTCCCCGACTACCCGCGCAGCCTTGCTCCTTCGCGGTCCGACGAGCGCACAGCACATTCCGTGCCAGCTTTGACGTCTGCTAACCTCGCGGTTCCTGTACCAACACATGGTGGGGCTGGATCGCCGTTCGATTTATCCCCGTCCCCTTCGTTGCACAGCAACGGCCGCAGTTATGCCACAACCCCCGACGAGCATTCCTCCACGTATGCAGCCTTCGTTTTGACGCGTTCGCGCGCCGTAAAAGTGAGCACCCTTGTCGCATGACACATATTGCGGAACAGCCCTCACGAGACATCAAGGTACGCAAGTACCCGAGTGCCACCTTCCAGGCCCTTCGCTCGATTCTGGATTCATTTGACGACGGATCCGTACGTTGCCAACGAGCTTTCTTGCCAAGTCGAATGTGTAGGCTGACCCCAGAACTAGCCTGATCGCCGAGGCGCCGGCTTCTGTTTGTCCATGTGGACGCTGAAGGATCTGTCTGCTCTCGACGAAGTATGGGTGGTTCTCAAGTCGCATCACGATGTGAGTGTGTTTCTTGTATTATTGTGTGGCGACCTGTGTCAGTGCATTCCACGCGTCCGCTAAGGCACTGGTTGCCCTACCTAGCGACGCGACGCGAGTGACGTGTTGCAAGTGCTCGAGTCTCAGATCTCAGCAGAGCTGGCTCGACAATATCGAAGCGGTGATGTGATGAGTCAGATGTTGACATCAGGCACCCACCGTATCGCCCTTTAACTGGGAATTGGGTGCGCTAATCCCCCCCGAAGTGGCCTGCGGTTTGTTTCGCCGAAGCGGTCGTTCTTCCCTATCCTTTTACAATCGAATTCGGTCGTACTGATTATGTTCCGTCCTTGACAGGCGTGTATATTTCTCTCGCTTCCCCTCCCATCTTTTACTATTTTCCCCGCTCTCGAAGTCGACCTGGAGCCCTTTGAGAAGCTTCGTCGCGTCGATTTGTTGTCCAGGGTAAGCTGCCAGTCTTCTTGTCCATCTACCGTTTTCAACCGCCACATCTAGTTCCCGCCACTGCCTATAATCCAAACGGACAAGTTGTCCCACAGGCTTCGCATGTCGATATCTACGCCAGACTTTCACAACCGCGCCTTCGTCAGACGCCCCAGCGGTGACATTCTGACGTCGAATTCAGACAAGTTCGTGATGTCGAGCAATCCCCCCAACCCGAGAACGACGTTCAGGGTCGGTGACTGGATGTCAGTGTCTTTTTTCGTTTATTTGAGATTTATCACGTCGGGCCGGTTGGATGTTTCAGAAGGGCGGCGCGATCGAGCCCTCCTACGCACTGATGACTTATGTAATACGTCACGCTCTTTTTCCATCATGGCTGACTTGATTTTTTTCGCTAGATGTAACTCGGTAACCTGTGCCGCTCACAACTTTGGGTGAGTACCCGTCGTCGTCGTCTTTTTTCTTCTTTGTTTTCCGCAGCAGTGGCTCGTTCGCTGCGACGTAGCAATCACGTGTGGGGTATTCGTACCAGTCACGGTGTTACCTCCATTTACAAATTACACTCTCCTATTCCTGCGGATGCACCTGTCCCTCTTTTTGCTTCCATCGAATTTTTTTCCCTTTTCCTGGCTTGCATAAAATTATGGTTCTGACAGATTCATTCCCTTGCATGATCCTGCACAGACGCAATCTCGCTTGTAGAGGTTGCGGTTGTCCTCGTTCAGAAAATCAAGCCTCGATGAACCGTCAAGCTCTGGGCATGTCGACTGCCCCCCGTCTTCCCACTTCCCCGCGTTTCGCTGGCAATGCCAGTCCCGCGCCATTATTCACGGGCTCTCCGATACCAAACCCTTATTACGCCACCTTGCAACATGGTGCTCGACATGCGCCGGCAGCTCAGTCTGCCAGCGGTGGGAAATCTGCGTCACCATCTCACCCTCTCCTAACTCCGTCTGGTCGTTCCTTTTCGGTGGGAGGTAAGGTGCAGAATATATCTACCGACCCATGTGCGCCATGCATCATGTACTGGCCCGATAATGAGCCGTTCCCTGAGCAAGGTCAGATCCGCCCCAACGCCCTCGCTGGAATTCCCGTAAGTCGTTCTGCAGAAGCTACTCGATTTCGAGCATTGTTCACTAAGCGACTTTGTCGTAGCAGCCTCCTATCTTAAACACAGGAAATCGCGGACCGATTGAGCATCAACCCGGCGATTGGATCTGCCAGAAGTGCAATTATCTGAATTGGAGGCGGCGCAAGGTCTGCCAGACTTGCTACCCCTGTGAGCTTCTCTTCCCATGTTACCCTGCTGTCGTTCTCAAGGATGTCCCAGACGCCGAGGGTAATGGCGATTCTATCTCGGCTGCAGTGCAGTCCGAGCGGATCAACTTATTAACATCGCTTCTCGCCCAAAACCAACTGCCATTACGAGCCACTCCTTCCTCTGTCGATGGCCCCCGCCGAAACCCTGTGGCGCAGGTGCAGCATCAGCCTCCACCAGCGCCCATTACGCCGTCATCAAGGCTCGCCCGCTCCCGTGTTGACCTTGGTACCATTGGGCAATACCCGGACTCCCACTTCATTTACGAGACCTCGGGTCCCCAACGATCTACACCGCCTGGGTTTCCAGACATGCAAGAACTGGAAGACATGCTCCCTATCGGGGCTCCAGTTCCGCTCCTGCCTTCCTTCCTGCAAGACATGGTTCGATCGCCCACTTTATCCCCTACGTCGACGTCTTCTGCAGACTTGTCCATAGAGGAGTACGAAGATATCGCTCCTCCCTCTTTTCCCGGTCGTGATCGAGTGGTGGCACGCGATGACATTGCTTCCAATTTCGCTCTCGGCAATATCTGGAGGCTCAACGACGAAGAGGCGACGACTGTGGGTGGCATCGCTCTGCCTCATCACGAGGACCTTGTTGGAAGCAGGAAGAGCAGCCAGGAAATTTTGCATCGCCAATCCCCCTGACGTAAGCGAGCTGTTCACTTTTGTGAAGAGTTGACTGACGGTCGCAACAGCGTCGTTGCCTCTCTCGTCAATACTTGCAAGATGTTCGTCCTTCTCTGCGGAAGATTCATTAGATTATTATTGTTATTCGTCAACCTGTGCTGACTCACGGACTGCTTGGAAGTTTTTTTGGGGATCACATCGTCAAGTAAAAGGATCTCTCAGGGTATAACTGCATCTTTACAGCATGTTTATCTTGTTCATTTATGTTATTTTGGAAGCATCTACTTTAGTGTACCTGTCGTAGCTACTAACTTGTGCGAAGAAATGGTCGGTGTCTAGGTGTTGTTAAGTAGAACTGTTGCACGCTTGCTCTCAATACATATATGCTTATTTATTCAACAACGTGCCGCTTTTCGACCGTACTACGATTATGCCGACTTTAGTGTCCTAAGTCATCCCATCCACCATGAATTCCGACTCGATCGTCATTCGAGTCCACCCCGGTGCACCCTCCGCCGCTGTCAAATTTCTATCCCGAACATCACGCGCGTCAGAATCACAAGTCGCAGAGTCCGAACTCCTTCGTTCCATCAGAGGTGCTCTGAAGGGTTCTTCCTCCAATTCAATAAACGCCGTTCATGCGCCACTCTACGACGACGGATGCGACTCGTGGGCGGAGCAAGAGCTAGCGTGGAACGACCGCTGCGTAGTTCTCAGTCACGGAGGTGTCATCCAGAGGAAGTGGGACTTTTCCGCTGAAGACCAGGCCATACAATGCGCGTGCCTGGGCAGGTTCGCATACACTTCCAACACCACAGGGCCCGAGCACCCCGGCGCACATTACACATCCAAAACAGGCGAGCAGCAACAGCAGCAGCAACCTGAGGCCGATCCGTCGGCTGAATCCATCTTTGGCCCGTTCAGGACCGTCCAGGAAGAGCGGCAGAAGAACAAGCACGCCCAGGAGGAGGTCGCGGCGGTGTTCGTGTTCCTGCGCAGTGTAGGCAAGGTCTACCTGATCAACGGAACCGACTACACGTTCTCCCTGCCCTTTCTCGTTCGTAGAGCATGGCCCCTGCATCCCCACGGCGTCATGATACAACGTCACCTCGATCCCCTGGAGATCGACGATTCACGTGCGACTGGCGATGCACCCCTCCCTACCACGTTCACGATCACAAACCCGTTCTCGGAACCTGCTGCCGTCGGCATCACCGCCGGTATAGTGGGCGACTTTCCCGGTCGTCCCACTGGCCTTCCTGATGAGGAAGAGAATCAAGCTCGGCCTCTCATCGTCATTCCTGCCGTCGAGGAGGTCGTCTGGGTGTCTCGCAAGCCGTTTGCCATCGATGACATTCTCATCACGTTCAACTCTGAACGGCAAGAGTTGTCCGTATGGCGCTACGGTTATCAACCTAATCGACGCACCTCACCGTGTCGGTTCGACCTTAGTGTCAATCTGGACCGTATGGCTCTCGGAAGTGATGGGGAAGCAGAGGCGCTCAACGCTGCCTCGGAACATGGCAGAATGAAGGCATCCTTTTGGGCGCAAAAGCTTACCACTCATCCGTATCCTGGCACGTCGTAAGTTTTTGTAAATTATTGCGCAACTTTTCTTAATGTCTTGTCGTTTATTAGGCCGGGATCGTTGTGTCAGATTTCTGCAGCTCTCTTTGACCAGCGATTCGATGGCGTTCGCGATCACACGTTGTTGGCGATTTGCGTGCCTGGGGCGCCGTCTGCTGTCTTTTTGCTTACGGTAGAGGAGGCGAACAAGACGGTGGCTTGCAGCTATTTGACGATCATCGACGCCATATCCGTGGTCCCTGTTGGCGCCACTCGCAAGGAGATATGGGATCTGTTAGTGGTCAAATCGGATGGATCGGTGGCTATTTTCACTCATGGGCTCCAAGAACTGCCTATCGTGTTGGAAATCGCCCAGGCCGGGAATGCAAAGAAGGATATAATAACGGGTATAAAATCGATACAGTCGGCATGTGTATCGTCTGTCACGCTGCTTTGCGTCGGGGGACAAGCGTATAGCAGCAAATTTGACATGATTCCTCGCGACCGCCTCGTCAACCAAGCTCTGCAAGCTCTATCCCTTATCGTTCCTGCAAAAGAGGCCTTTGCTCTGCACTTGGAGTTTCTCCGGACATGGTCCCAACGGAATTTCGGCGGCTCGTCGAATATAGAATTCCACGCGTTAACTTATGCGCTCACGAGGGTTCTGGAACTTGGATTGTCCTACCCGGGCAGTCGTGACGCGTCGTCTCGTTCAACTGATTGGGAAGAGTTCTTTGCTCTGAACACTAGCTTCCGGGGTTTTCAAGATGATCCCGCATTACACCACCTGTCTCTTCCTCCTCACCTCACAAGTCGGCCCTTTGCTCTGGTAGCGCTGAAACCCAACAATCTCCTGCTTGCACCCGTGCTATATGCGCTACATATGCTCGCTGAGGATCTCCGGCTTGTAGTTCATCGACACGATTCCCTCATGTTGCTCGTGCCTCTGGTTTGCCAAATTGCACACATAGTAAGACCAGAGTGGGCTGATTACTGGAAGCGCCTCTGTCCCAACGTCATGCCTACTTGGCCCTCACCTTCTACCACGCGTACGTGGGTGGCATGTCTCTCCGCGACCACGCTAGACTGACCTTGTTCCAGGAGTCGCGATGCTTGACGATCGGATACCTGTCTGGCCTCCAGATATGGCCGCAATACTGTATGGCAGGATCAGCAACCCTGAGTGGAAATTTCCGCTATACGAGACGCCGCGTCTGGCTGCCATGTTTGATATCCAGCCCTCTTACGCTTTCGGCAAAGTCGAACCGCTGAGTTCTCTGCAGCGTCTCACTAACGCATACCTCTGTCTTTCTGACAGCTCGAATTCGTCTGCGCAGAAGAGAGCTCAGACGACCGTCGAGACTCTTGTGCGTATGTGCGGCACAGCAAAGAAGGGACATATGTTTATGGACAGCCTGCCTCTGGGCATTGCTGCGCCGCTTCGTGAAGCCATCCGAACCTGCCAACTTTCGCCTCCTTCTCACTGGCAGCCGGAGCATTACGAGCTGATTGGTCGCCGTGACCTAGCTTTCAGTGTCGCGATGGTTCAGCCGGTGGTCTCCCAGCAAGGAATCTATCAGTCTGCTGAGACGTACATGGTGTGGTTTTCGTATGTCATCGTTTTCTGTGAATTAATCCATTCTTAGACTTCTCATCGTCGGACTACCATAAATGCTTTGGTTGAACAAGCAAAAGTGGCAAGCGCAGGCGAAGTCGACGTGCTCTCTGGCGTGGAGCTGGGTCTCAAGTCTTTTGCAAGCATACGCTTCGGCCAGGATCGTCGATTAGAAGAAGTAGCGCGCATGCTGTGCTCGTCTAGGATTCCCTCCGTCCGGCTCATCGAGCGATCTGACTTGAAGTGAGTTGTGGTGACTTCTCCTCTGAACAGGTCGACTAACTGTCATTGTAGCGAGCACGACCAAGCAAAGGAGCAGCAACAACAAGTTGTGCGGATCGCAGAGAGGACCTTTGCTTTGCCCTACGGCAGAGCAATGTTCACCTTTGGCTCCGTGTTGACAGTCACTCGCGAAGCATACGTCATTCCGAAGCTAGAATATCAGATCAGGATACAGCCGTCCAACGCCGTCACTGGACCGGAGCCTGGTAAGATACCTCAAGAATGCATAAACTGGGGAGAGTTCCACAACGGAGTCGCTGCGGGGCTGCGCGTCGCTCCCTGGGCGCGAGGCGTGGAAAGCTCCTGGATTGCTTTCAACAAACCATCAGAGTTGACTCCAGAACACGCTGGGTTCTTGTACGGACTCGGTCTGACGGGCCATCTGAAAGAAATGCTGACCTGGCATACGTTTGGATATCTCACGCCGAAGCACGATCTGACGTCCATTGGCGTCCTCCTTGGTCTATCTGCGGCAAACGTTGGGTCGGGAAACATGCATGTCACGAAGTTGTTGGCCGTCCATACGCCGGCGTTGCTCCCTACACCATCGGTCGATCTCAATGTTTCTCTTATGACCCAGGCCGCTGGGCTCGCGGGGGTCGGACTTCTCTACTTGGGCACGAAGGACCGCCGCATGGCCGAGGTTTGTCTCCACCAAATCAGTCGCAAGGACCTCGTGCAGCCTGATCTCAGCAACGAGCATAGAGAAGCATATACTTACTCTGCCGCTATTGCCTTTGGGATGATCATGCTTGGAAAAGGGTCCCCCATTCCGGCCGATGATGCTTGTCTCCAGCGGCTGCGTGTGCTTGTTCACGGAGAAACGAAGACTACCATCGCAGGGCCAAGTCGTCCCACGTTCGACGTCAACATCACGTCCCCGGCTGCGACTATAGCGTTGGGCCTAATGTACCTGAAGACGGAACAAAAAGACGTTGCCGATATTCTTGAGATTCCGAGTACGGTCGTCGAACTGAATCACATTCAGCCGAGCTTCCTTGTCATGCGCACGATTGCGCGGTCGCTCATCATGTGGAATTCGATTGGGTTGACCTCCGACTGGTTGATGAGTCAAATTCCGGAGCCCATCATGACGACCATGCAGGATCACATTGCAAACAAGCAGCGAGCCGACGACGCCATCGAGTTGGCTTACTACAACATCATTGCGGGGTATTGCTTTGCAGTTGGATTGAAGTACGCTGGTACTGCCCGCCATGAAGCATACATCATGCTGTCAAACTATTTCGACATGTTCAGCAGATTCGTAGCGACGAGCGGTGAGTCTGTCGATCCCAAGTCTCCGCAACGCCTCGTGATTGATGGTTGTCCAGGCCCTACTTTTGATCATAAAATCAAACGCTCGGCGGTACGAGAGGGACTAAATCTTATCTCCATTGCGCTGTGCATGGTTATGGCAGGCACTGGGGAAATCTCATGCTTGCGGCGCCTGAGGTATGCATTTGGGATGTATCACCAGGCCTTCAGGTATGGCGTGCATGTGGCGACTCATATATCCCTCGGTTTGCTGTTCCTTGGAGCCGGTCGTTTCACTTTAGGAACCTCGAACGCGGCCATTGCATGCATGGTCACTGCTTTCTTCCCCCGCTTCCACCATGTCTCATCGGACAACAAGAGTTACCTTCAAGCTTTACGACATCTGTGGGTCCTCGCTGCAGAGCCTCGCTGTCTCATTGCACGAGATGTCACGACGCGCGAAGCAGTCTATCTGCCTGTCAAAATCACGACAAAAGAAGGGAACGAAAAGGGCGTTACGCAGCTCATCTCTCCGACTCTGATACCGGACTTTGGGAAGCTCGCATCCATCAGGATTGATACGCCTCGTTATTGGCCTTTCTTTGTGGACTTTGAGAACGTTCCTGAACACAAGATGAGTTTTCTGAGGAATCAAACTCTATACGTCAAACGGCGAACAGCGTTCCTCAGTTACACTGAGGATCCCAGAGGGAGTAGGAGTTTGTTCGTTCGCTCCGGTTCTTCGGTCGGCGATGCCGCCACTCTCGATTTTCCGCAGTTGACGGACGCGAAAGCTCATCCTGCCAGCGATCTCACGCACTTTATCTCTTCGTTCTCGAATGACACGCTCTTCCTCGCGTTTGCGGATTATTTCTCACGCGACGATGGGGAGACGCCCGAGGAGAGGACGTTTCACGCGTATTGCCACGCGGCACTACTGGACAGCATTCTGCAAGACAAGATGGAAACGCTACAGTCGCATCTCACGCTGTACCAATATCGCACGCAGCCTGAGCCCGCGTCTCACTTCCACCTTCGCGTGCACGACCTGCGATTCGCGGTCGATTTCTACAGCAAAGTCTTTGACCGTCGATTCAGTGGTCGAGCTGAAAACAATCCCCGACCGCCACTCATCCGGGAGAACACGGTTTCGGGGGCTCTACAAGTCCTCGACGAGCGTCTTGGGAAGGTGCAGAACCACCCCACGTTTGCCAAGGCGCTGGGCCGTTACGCCCGCGGAGAACCCGTGTTCGACGCAACCGAAACAACAGAGGCGGGGTCTATTTCCGAGTCCTTGGCACCGGGACAGGGACAGGTATCGCGCTGGCTCGCATGGTACTTGACTAGGAACGGCGTCCCGTCGGCCTCTCTTCTCGTGTTGCTGCGGCAGCTGGCGCGGGAGGCGCACGCCCATAGCTCGAGCCAACCGCCGCCTGACGGGACGACGGACTTGAGGACCCTCGATGTGGGGATCAAGGAGGTGCTGCGGGGGACTGGGACGAAGATGATCAATGCTTTTGGGTCGGGTTGGTCGGGGGCGTCACTGGATCGGATTGTTGAAGCGTGGCAGGGTGTCTCCTGAGCGGACTACCCTGAAGGATGTATGTTCATGTGTGAGGGGGTTCGTGTTTCTTGCTAGTAACAAATGCTCAGGGAGGTCGATGTTAACGCTGAGTGGTGCAATGTCATAGTGAAAGTTGCAAACGGCGCGAAACTGTGGCAATGACAACTAATCCACGACTTTGAGAATTGGTGCCAAAGGGCTTGAAAACAAACACGACACGCTGGCGCTGGGGTTGTCGATCGACGATTTGGGTGAAATTTCACCAGGTGCAGATCATGACCGTGATGTAGCAAATGGTTACCCCACATATCATGCATGTTGGGCTACATGACCGTGTCAACCAACAGATCTAGATGATGGTGCCTGATCCACTTCGCTGACAGCCTCCTCCATCATCTCTTCCTCCCAATTGCGTCGCATCGCAAATAAAAAGTCCTGCACACCATCGCCCTCCATATATGACTGAAGATTCATCAATGACAGTCCTATCCGGTGGTCGGTGACACGGTCCTGAAAAAACAATGAGACGTCCAACCGGAGCGTACCGCATAACAACTCAGTGTTCACTCACCTGAGCATAGTTGTACGTACGAATCTTTTCGCTGCGATCAGCGGTCCGGATTAGATTCTGTCGGGTAGCACGACGCGCGGCAATTTCCTTCGTAATTTTCATGTCCATGAGGCGCGCACGGAGGACTTGGAACGCGCGACGCTTGTTCTATGCGACGAAGAGACGTGTGAACACCGCCAATCAGAAAATACTAGCAAAGCAAATCGAACCTGGTGTTGACTCCGTTCGTCCTGCATCGACACCGTCACGCCCGTTGGTATGTGAGTCAATCGCACGGCAGACTCAGTTTTGTTAACGTGCTAAGGATGCAATGAGCGATGCCCGACACGAAATACCTGCCGACGCGAACCTGTCCACCTGCGCCTCGAGAACGCATTACTTCGACCCGTACGTCCTCCATCTTGAATAGATTGTCATCCGCGGCCGGTTCTGCCTCTTCACTGAGTGGAAGCACCTAGATGCTCCCAGTGAGAAGACGGTACAATCATTGTTTGAAATCAAACTTACGATGATTGCGACGGTGCTGGTATGGACTCGCCCACTCGCTTCAGTTGCGGGAACACGCTGTACGCGATGGACGCCTGTCTCCCAACGCAGCGCGTCAAAAGCTCCTTCCCCTTTCACCTCCACGATCGCATCCCGCATCCCGCCACCTATTACCTCCGTGCTTTGGATGACATCCGCACACCATCCCTGGGAGTGGGCATGACGAACGTACACCCTCAAAAGGTCCTCCAGAAAGAGCATTGCCTCAGAGCCGCCCACGCCAGCTTTCAGTTCCAGCAGTGCAGAAAACGACCGCGTCTGCGAAGGCGGTACGAGCAAGGAAGGAAACGTCGTCGACAGATGCGTAGACAAGCTCTCTTGGAGCATCGTGAATTCGTCTTCGGCCAAGGAACGCATGGTAGGATCGGGGTCCTTGAGGAGGGGGAGCGTGTCTACTAGAGACTACTGAGTGGGTTATGGACGACCAACACCGTCTCGAGCGCTCTGAAAAAAAGGGGACATACTTGTCTCGTTTTTAGCCACGACGACCACGCATCGTATAGAGGCTCCAGTTCTTTAGCTTGACGCGCGTGCGCAACGTCGTCTGATGACGACATGGCTTCCGATATCTTTGCATCAGGGTGAATCACTACAAAAATGACGTGACTGTCGAGAGACTCGCCTTGGAAAGCAATTGTTTCCTCGACTCGACGCGCTTCTGCACGGCCCGGAGAATACGTGCGCCATCTTTTTCGAGTTGATTCAAGGCGTTTGGGCTAGGTAGAGTCGACTGAGCGCGAAGTGAATGTACGAGAACGCGTCGGGCAGAGCGTTGTACTCGTAGCAAAGTGCTTAACATTGAGGTGGACAAGAAACGGAAATCGAAACCCAAGATCGTACTCAAAAGGCAATTGAGAGGAACCCAAGGAATCCGTTAGACTAAAAAGGATACAAACCTTGATATTCCCACGACATCTGTACGGACTTTGCCGGAATAAATACGGTAATTACATCGACCAACTTTTCCGTACTTACTACCAGCAACTGTCCAACAACAATAGACGAAGATGGCGAGCCGGTAGGAGTCTTGAAAGAGGTTGCTACAACTGCGCTAAAACATGCTACAACCGAGGGCACGAAGATCGCTCGTCGGAGGGTCGGCGACAGCATTCGCGATCGATCGGCGTCTGAGACGGTCTGACGCTCGCGAGTCGAGGCCGGGTAACCTCTGGAAATGCCAGTCATAATGAACTTGCCGGGAATGCGGATCGAATCGGTCAGACTTCAAAGCCGGCGTCGGAAATTCGTCCATATGGCAGCGCTGAACGAAACGAGCGACTTGCAACTGGATTCAGAAGAGGTACACTAGTTGTGCGTGTGGAGATAGGGCACACACGAGTTGGTACCTCTGCACGCCTCCTTCCCCAATCTCCGCTGGCGAATGGTCGCATGATGAACGTTGCTACCATAACTGCGCCGCGTCAGATGGAGGTGCTGTACATTGTGTTTCCCCCCGCTATCGACCTATCTCGTTGGATCACGTCAGGTTCGTGCACGGACGATTATAAACTGTTCAGGGATACACGACCGTGTGGTCCGTTCGCACCAGCGTCCCTTCCTCACGCCACTGTGACTACTATGCCCATTTCGCCCTTCGAAGCCTCGTTCACGGTGAGTGAGCCACAACCCCAAATGTAACATCATTCACTGTGGCACTGTCTGCCCCATGTGTGGGGCGTACTGGTTCTAGTACCTGTGGGTATTAACGTACTACGGGGTTCTAATCAGATAAGCTGTCCGAGCACATTGGCACCTCACGCAATTAGCACGAGCAAGACCCCCAAAGATGCACACCTCCGTGGAGCTGAAGATCCTGATCAGTGTGGACGTTCCACAACTCAGGAACCGGAGTAGCCCCTTTCCTGCCGAGGACTTTAAGCGTGTTTAGGTTCTTCTCACATGAACGTATCTCCTAACGGCTTGCAAGGTTTGGAGTCGGTCTGTGCCTCGGGTGTGACGGCTAGCCTAGACCTTTTGTGTGGAAACGTTGGTCTTGGCCGGCGCTCAGAAGTATCACTGGCGTTGATTGAGACATACATAACTATCGCCGGCGCAACATTCAAGTCACTGATCTGGGGGTCGTGCTGTAATAAACGTGTTTCGCTCAAACGTTCTTAGTACCGGTCATATCGGTAATGGCGGCACATGCCATGGGCCGGCCACAGCCCATCTGGCACTCCAAGCATACCCGCGCGGCAGGTTCCGCATGGTCATACCGAGTTCGAGGGGCCGGCCCTGTGACAATCATCGTTAGATATCATCTGCGACTCCTGGACTGGATGATCATCATCGAGCCTGTGTCTATAATTATCGATAGCGTAGATATTAGCTGGCCCTTTGGGATCGGAAGATAGCATTTTGAGGGACGAGAAGCCGCGGGGACTTCTGTCCGGTTCAACCACAGCGCGAAGTGAACATTCTAAGATGTCGTGTCTAGTTTTAAAATAACTTCTACAGTATCGCGATGGGAACACCTATTTAAATTTAGGGGAGGCGCTGTGAAGTAATTTCTCTGTGAACGTGCATGGAGCTGTGGAGTTTTCAACTCATTGCAATTTGTAAATCTGCGAAGTTCGCGCTCAGAAGCCCAACAGATGGAGAATCAAGCTGTGTGTGTTGCCAAGTATGACGCATAAATACAGGGTTTAAGTGGCGTAAGAAATATGGCATGAAATTATGTACACAATGAGTACTGGTGGTTCTAATAAGTGTCAGCTACAAACTAGTGCACAAGATATTCCCGGTGTGAATGAGATGTAGATGCCAAGAATCAATCAGGGAGATGGCGGATTCGTGCGTTGGAACCCGGCAGGCCGGCTGAAAGCTTTCTCCATAAAGTATGCTCGGCGCTGGGCAACGGCTGCGTCGAGCTTGTCCAGCATGTTGACGGTCGTCTCCCAGTCAACACAAGCATCAGTGATACTGACACCGTGCTTGAGACCGTTAGGACCTTCGGGAGGAACGTCTTGGCGACCAGCGTTGATATTCGACTCGATCATGACACCAGTTATGTTCCTGTCGCCCGCAACAAGCTGTGAACATATGTCATCGACAACTTTGGGCTGGTTGTTGTGGTTCTTTTGCGAGTTCCCATCTAGCAAGACCGTGAGTTCGGGAAGCATCGCAGGGAACAGAGAGACATACGACTGCAGTCGATCATGATGCTGGGGTGCCTCTTGGTGCGTGACTTGGCGATGGTATTAACGGCGGCTGCAACATGTTCGGACGCGAAGTTGGGGCCTTTGGTGCCGCCACGGAGGATGACATGGACATCCTGGTTTCCACGGGTCTTGACGATAGAAGCAAAACCGTGTTCGGTCACACCCATGAAAGCGTGGGGGTTAGAAGCCGAGCTCATGGCATCGATAGCGACGGAGACACTGAAGCGAGAAATGTGCGATAAGAATGTGAAAAGTCTGATACCAATTGGGTCTCACCTTCCATCGGTGCCGTTCTTGAAGCCGATCGGGAAGGAAACACCAGAAGCAAGTTCACGGTGGAGTTGAGACTCTGTTGTGCGAGCGCCGATGGCACCCCAGGACATGACTGTAAAGGCAGAGATGAGATGAAGATCGATCTCAATGAAGATTACATACGGTCAGCGATGTACTGGGGGGAGATGGTATCGAGAAGTTCTGAGCCAACGGGCACGCCGAGTTCGGTCAGGTCGCAAAGGAGTTGTCTAGCAACTCGTAGCCCTTTGTTTATTTGGAAGGATCCGTCAAGGTCCTAGAGGGGTGGGCAACGTTGAGAGAGGAATGTGACCCGCGAGGCAGAGGGACATACCGGGTCATTGATCAGGCCTTTCCAGCCAACGGTCGTTCTCGGTTTCTGAAATGGGGGTTAGTCCGAGAAAACTGGGCACGGGAAGCAACGTACTTCACTAGGGAAGACATATGTTAGGCTCATGGACAGACCGACGAGATGACATATGTGACTCACAAGTAAGCACGCATGATGATCTGCAGGTTTCCCCAGGTGGGAATTTTGGCTCTGAGGAGCTTGGCGTATTCGATAGCCTGCTCTGGGGAGTGTATGGAGCAGGGGCCGACAATGACGAGCACACGGTCGTCTTGGCCGGCAAGGACGCGTGCCGAGTTGTATCGGGCGGCGACGATGGTGTTTTGGGAGCCACCCGATGGGGTGATCTCGTGTCTCAGCAAGGCAGGCTGGACGAGGGGGTCGTACTGACGAAGAAGGGGTGAGTAGGGATCTGAAAGGGAGTCAGGGAGTCATACGCCAATGACACGACGGTCTTGCATGTATTCCTGGAGCTGCTTGTCGTCTGCAGGGAATGGGGTAGCGGCGTAGGAGGAAAGCATGGTTGAATATGCGGGAGAAGGTTGAGAAGGTTGAAGATGGGGAATATCCGAGTTAACAGCAGCGGATTTTTATACGAATGATGGTGTCCGAAACGAGTCATGGATGTCGGTTTGTACGACCCGATCTGGATCTGACCGTATTACTCACACGGCCAGCTTGATGGAGACCGTCACGGCTGGTAAAGTCGCCGTAGAACTGGATCCAGTGCCCGGATTTTGTGCAAAATCAAGGGCAACAAACGACACAGTCCTTGTGAAACAGGGATCAAAGGTTTTCGTAAACATCGCATGGGATGCAAACGTGCCTCCTCCTCCGCCTGCCACCGACGATGTCATCCACGTTCCTGCAGCAGAACAGGACTGGTTTGTCCCCGTCGTCCTCTCCGACGCTCGCCAAGACTCTGACAAAGGTCGGCGATAATTACATTCCGTCGTCGTCGTCCCAACGGGGCACTCATCCTGTCCTTTGCGACATCTCTATCGCCGACGTGTTCCTGTTCACCCCCAATCCATGCTGACTCTTTCCCTTAGCTGGCCAACAGGCCATCGTTTTCGACTGCGTGCTCAATCCATCCATCAAATCGCGTTGTCTCAAAAATCCTGATTTCAAGAACTTCATCATCGGTATTTACCTCGCCGCATCTCTCTCATCTCCGTTCTCACCGCCCGCTCCAAGAACTTGCGTTTCAACGCATCGAGGCACAAACAGACTTGGTCCTCTCTCGCCAGATTAGCACCCCCAACATTGCCTCCAAAGGCAAACCCCAATCCCGTCGCGTACTCGTGAATCCAGCGTTATTCCCGCCTGGCCACCCCAATCACCAAGCACCTCCACCGCTCATCCAAGAAGTCCAGAACAGGTCCACCAGCGTACCTGATAATGTACAGCCAAAGAGCATCTTGAAAAAACGTCAAGCACGCATCCCCGCTTGGTCTTGGACGCAACAGGGATCACATATCCACATCGTGTTCAACGTTCCTGATATTGTAAGCAGTCCTTCACGCATCCCGCGAGCTGTACCCAGGGTAACCAACTCTATCCGCTCAATGAAACAGACGCGTGCGATCATCCCCGACTCCACTCTTGACGTCGAGCCCAGGCGTGTCCTGCTCCACATTCCCGCTCTGTACGACTTTGATCTCAACCTTGACGCGCCCGATTCCGAGCTCTCCGCTATTTTTGGAGTCAACGGCACCGCCGAGCAAGCCCTCAAGTTGAAACGGATGCGCAGCCTCGACATCGAAAACGCTAGGGCCGAGTGGCGCGTCGCAGATAAAGCGATCGTTCTGTTAGCCTGATCAGTAGTTGGTCTTTTCATAGCTTCCGAAAAAGCAGATTGCATTTCATCGCAACGGCGATGCGGTCGGGGCACTGTCGTTCACCTTGGAGCTGGCGGGGTGCGTAAGCAGAGTGAATGGAATGATGTGTCGTAATTCACACCCAAAACGATTTCGTCGAAGATTTGTTCAGCGTGGTCCGGACTACTTTGTTTGTGATAGACTCTTTGGTCGCCCTTGTATCCACCATCATCGCCTCTCCAACATGCGCCAATCCGCTCATTTCGCTTGCGGATAAAACAAGAAGACTGTGAAATGCGCTGAATCATTTAGGAGCGAGGCTTCGCGTTCGAGAATATGTTTTTTTTTCCCCCAGGAAACTTTTGCAATTTTCGCATGAAGCGTCCTAGGACAAGAACCATCAACAATTCGTCAATGAATTGCCTCGCGCGTAGAATTCAAAGAACGATGATGCTGCGGGCCTTTGTGGCTTGGCGAGGATCACACTGATCGGTTTTCATGATCTTCGAATTGCAATTCGGGGGGACTTGCAGGGTCTCTCATTAGGAACGGGAAACGCTCGCCAAATACTCTTTTCCTCCGATTTAACGCACTCCGTTTTCTCAACCCGTTTCAACGTCTGCAGGTCGACCCGCGGCCGCTCATGCCTCTCTGGCAAGCGTGGGTTCTGTCCGCGTGAACACGCTCTCGACGATATCTCGACTTCTTGAGCCAGAAAGTCTAATGGGTTTCCCCAACTCGATCAAACTTTTTGCAACTGTGTCGAATCATCCGAGGCGCGATAGTGGACGAACGTTCGGTCCGTACTTGCCCATATCGACAGATTCGCACTTGTGAATATGCCCACCCGTTGGATCACATGCACGCACGCCATCCAAAATGGTTCGAGGTGCACAGAGCTCCGGTGCAGTTTATCGACGCCCCCACTTTATCTTGGCAATGATACCATAATTATTCGATAAAGCCAGCGACCCCCATCACGGGACCTTACTCGGACCAAAAACTCAACCAGCCCTGTCCTGTCTTTTTCCGTCCCCGTTCCTCTCGTTCCAACGAAAATAGCAACAACAAAAAGAAAGATGAAGATACAGTACGGTACAGTACTACGGTACGATGATTGATGTGAAGCGAAATTAAACAATCACCGTTTTGCGCCCATCGACATCGTCCCGGCGGATTTGAAGTACTCTTCCTCTTCGTACCGGTTTCTGTTCTGCCCCGCACCCGGACCGAGATGATATATTAGCGCCAAGGTCCGTATTACTACCTAGATGTCGGCGGCGGCACGAGCCTTCTCTATAATCGAATGATCACTCGAGGTGCGCCCTCGACCGCGGATCAGCGAGTGGGGGACAGAACATCCCAAACGAGCGATCAAGTGGGGGGAATTCGCTCTCCCGAAGAAACCCGTGCGGGGGACATGCACCAGGTACGAACGAAGGCACGAAGCAAAGCCTTCCAAGAAAGAACGTCGAGGTGGGGAGGGGGGCAAGGAAGCGCATGGCTCCCTTTACCTCTGTTCGAACAATATTATTCCTAACTTACCAGGGGGTTTGGGGTGCCGTATGGTTATCATGCCATGCGCGCAGGTGCGCATGTTGCATTGCCCACCCGTCGTCTTCGGTTCAAGTGGATGGGCTCAGCTTCCCGTCTTGGACTTGCTCCTACTACTCGCTTGCCAAAAATAAGTAATCCGGGGGGAGCTACCGCAATCGCACAAAAGAAGCTCGCGAGTTTCCTGGGAGGGAATGTCAAGAGCGATATCTGCGATATGGGAGATGGGTCTTTGATTCCGGGGGTACTGGTACTCTATTTTCCTCTAGGCGCAGCTTCGTGACAACAAGTGCGGTGTGGGAGGGGAACTCGGCGTGAGAGGCTCGTGACCACGGTACCAACGACAACCTGGCTGTGGTCGCCATGTGTGCTATCTAGCGAGATAATGGCGAGCTTGTCCAAATGTTACTCTAAGAGACCTGGTCACAAGGTTAGCTACCCAAGCGGTACTCAGCCTTGATGATCCCGGTATAGCGACTGGGATATCTGATAAGCTTTTCCAAGTTTGAACCCGCAGGTCAGATTTAGTTGGTCCTGCAAAGTCGGGTTCGTTTGTCTCGAAGCCATGCGGAAAGAAGTCCATACATACGGGCCCATGATGGGAGGCTCCTCGATCCAAACCTGCCCAAATTCGTTCTCGAAGAAGACAAACTCGGTCACGCCTTCATCCCGGACTTCCCACGCTCATGGAAGCGCGAACCGCCACTCTGGCTATACATACATGCACAGTGTTGTTGTCTGATAGCCGTCGACGCCCCGAGTCGATTGATAACCGTACGGTGCACAAGTGAATTGCCGGCTGTGCGAGAGGAGTCGAGCGCCTCCCTAAACTATATGTGTATATCGTCGTTCCCTCGCATATCTGATAGCTCCATGGGGTTCTCAGGTGTGCACGCCATCAGGCCCATCACGCACGAACTGTGATAGCGAGCGAGGGTCGGCGATTACCAGTCAGCACACAGGCTTGTGGAATGGAAAAATACAGTGCATTGTCCGAGGTCGGCGGTATCGGTAATGAACCGGGAGGACTGTCATCCGACTGTCATGAAGGAGTTCACCGTGTCTGCAAAGTCTGACCAATGCGACGAAAACGATGAAATCCTCCGTCTTGTTCCCGCTAGATGACGCCATACCTTGGTACGTTTGCTTGGCTTGTCCGATGCCCTCGACTTGACCCTCCTCGAGTTCCTCCGTGAGCTCTACCGTCTCCTGGTGTTTCCTGACCGACAACGCCTGTGAAAGAACCGACCGGTTCCATACGAATCGAGAAAGTGACTGAATAGCACAGACCACGAGGGGTTTCAGGGCTTCACCGATCTTGACGAGGACCTCCCGCTTCTGATCCTCGATGGCAGCATACTTGGCGAGGAAATCTTGATACGTCGCCTCCCTGTCCGTCAAACATGGCTCGCATCGTCACGGACGCAAAAAGTACGCAGCTCTCCTCACATATCGTTCACGATCCCTTCGACCTCGGTCTTTTTTCGATCGACCTGTCCGAAGATCGAGGAGGAAGTGGCGAAAGAACGAGAGAACGAGAGAACGAACGTGCGCGTCGAGTTCGGCTTGCGCCGCTTTCAGAAACTTGTTCTCTTTTTCTTTCTTCTGTTTTTGCCATGTTACTGTATGCGCGGGATCCCGCGTGTGTTATGCGTGGGCGACGGGGGGTGTATTGGAACGCACCCTTGAACTCGGCGACGGCCTTGGCATACACCCTGGTGAGTGTGGTTGTCAGTTCAGTCGCTGGGACGCGAGGACGTACTTACTCTAGTTCACGATCGTCGCTGTCCGGTGCCTTGCTGTGTTGCGACATCATGTCGTAGTCGTCGTCGTCGTCGTCCATCAAACGAGAAGCTTTGCGTGGCATTTGTGCAGAAACAAAAAGACGCGTTCGCGTTGCAAAATAAATGCGACGCGATCACGTGACGAAACAAAATCTAGACAGGACGAGCAAGCTATGTGGAGGAGTCAACGCGTCCAGCGCACGGAACATCTCCAACAGGCTCGTACACCCTTCTACGCCAGCCAGATCCACCTTTTGCCACGGAAACCACGCCATCACTTCGTTCCCTTCCTCGAACCGCTCCGTCGTGCTCACCGCAGATCGCCCCCCGCCGTTGGTCGGTGCAAAGTGGAACACCACGACGTAGGTGCCTAGAGTCAGATCTCCCCCTGCGAGCGCATGTCGTCGCATGAGTCGGCAGAGAGCTAGCCCCGAACGGGGACCGGTCACGAAACGCGATCGCTGTTCAGTCGCTTTGGCGACGTCGAGCACCCTCAGGATGCGAAGTCGCATGTCAGACGATAATTTGGACCCAGATTCGATCTTTTGTTCCATTTGACGTCTCCACAGTGCAAAGTCTGTCTTCGTACACGATATGCGGTGCTGAATGCGCTCTGCCAAGCCACCACTTGTAGCGAGGGATGAGGATAGAGCGGAAGATGGACACCGGGGACGTACCGAACGAACTTGGGATCTTTACCGCGAGAACGCTTGTCCGGGCTGACCATCACACCGCGTTGAAGCTCGCGATCCGTCGATGATGTGAAATTATGGCCGTGTTGCTGAAGGAAGAGGGACAGTAGCTCTGCGCCCGTGCCTTCCTTGGTTGGGTCGGTGGCCTGAGCAACGTGGGTCGTGAAAATCGTCTTCATCACTTTCTTTGGGGATGTAGGGCGATGTTCGGGGATGGGTGGTGGGGCAAGGGGTTTGAGCGGGACAAGTGGTTTAGTCGTCGGTGGGATAGGTACTGGAGGAGGTTTAAGGATCGATCTGGGTTTCTCGGCAGGTGGTGGTGGCTTTAGGATACCTGTCGTCACTGTGGCATCTGCTACAGGCGGAGGAAGCAAGACTGGTGGCTTCAGTACCTTGAGAGGAGGTAGCACTCTATCCGCCTTTGCAGGGTGGGGAGCGTGCGCAGACGATGGAGGTTTCGACTGTCGCCCGGACACCAAAGGTTTGCTTGGCCCAGCCTGGACCTCCTCCGGTTCCCTGGGTACGTCAAAATCCACGAACGGGTTCCGTGGTCGCCCATGGGTCACGACAGAGACAGGTTTCTTCTTCTTGGGTGGACTCTTGGGCTGCGGCCTGGCAGACTTGACGGGCGACTCATCAAAGGCAGAGACGAACTTGGTTATGCTCTCTGGCGGCTTGTAGCGCGACTTGGGTTTCTGAAAGCCGTCGGGCCCTTGTAGACGAGCTTTCTTCGTGGGACGGTCCATGCGGAAACGACGCTTAGAGAACTAGCGCCGTCGCCGATAAGGGGTCAGCTGAGTTGTACCATCATATGATCAGTGGGCCATAAATACTCGACGTCTCGAGCTACCAAGTTTCCTTCTGCCTGTCATGGTTGCCTTGACGGACGCTGATAAGCGCGAGATTGGCCAGGTAAGCAGTATCGCAGCACACAACTCGCAGGTTGACCGAGAATTCGAATAGCACTTTGTCTTTGGCTTTCACGGCCATGAAATTAGCAAGAATGCAAAGACACTCATTCGCGACTATCATGTCGGGTGCGTCTACCCGTAGAGAAAGTGGTCGTGTTCTCATTCGCGCAGCAACATCATCCTCATGAAGAGGAACGTACAAAGTGAATCAGATTCTTTTCTACTAGCATATATGCACATTTTGTAGGTATAAAGCAGGTACATGGACTCGTCAAGAATCTGCAGCAGTTCGCCAAGGACTGTGGTCATACTCAACCCCTCATGATTGGGATCGATCAAGAGAACGGTGAGTCTGTCCTCTCACGTGTCTTCTATGCGTGACGCTCTCATAGGACTCGTGTCTGCGTTCAGTTCCACCACGGCCGGGACCCAATTGTAAGTTCAAGTTCTGAATCCGCAGGTCTAAATGGATTGTTCCCAGTCCAGGTGCGATGGCACTCGCGGCGACAGGGGACCCAGGGATCGCAAAGTCTTGCTCGTTTGCCACTGCGAGGGAGATGAAGCTTGCTGGAATCAACTGGGCATATAGTCCCGTTGCGGACGTGAACTCTGACCATCGCAATCCAGTGATCGGTGAGCCACTCGAGGGTTACGTTCTGCTTCTCGGCTAATCGTGACTGATGGGAGGGGTTCGATCTTTTGGGGACGGTGAGCATCGGCGAGCGTGAGTTTGTTATTCAGACTCATCATATGACCGCATAGATCCGCGCGAGGTTGCAAAGTACGCCACGGCGGTGAGCAGTGGTCTCACGGAAGGAGGTGTCGCACCATCAACAAAGCATTTTCCGGGTCATGGTGACACACACGTGGACTCGCATCTCGCACTGCCAGTGATCAAGAAGACAGAAAAGGAACTGTATGAGACGGAGCTGGTTCCCTTCCGTGCGCTGATTGAAGATGGGGTTGCTACGATCATGACAGGCCACATGGCGCTGCCGTTGGTGGTAAGCGAAGATGATAAAGAAACACCGTGTTCGTGCTCTCGGACGGTGACGACCGAACTGCTACGAGATCGGCTGGGCTTCAAGGGGGTGATCGTGACTGATTGCCTGGAGATGGACGCGGTGGCTGCAAAGTATACGACGCAGAAGGGAGCGGTGTTGAGCTTGCAGGCGGGGGCTGACATTGCCATGATCTGTCACACGATGGGATGGCAGACCGGAGCGATAGAGGAAACGTACAAGGCGGTCGAGAACGGAGGGTTGTCGCTTGATGCGCTGAGGGAGAGCGGGACACGAATTGGAGAGCTAAAGGCACGATTCGCGGGCACGTGGGAGACGGTGTTGAACGAGCTGGACGAAGCAAGACTGGGAGAGATCGTAGAGGTGAACGCGAAGCTGAGTGAAGAGGCATACAAAGCGTCCACGGCGGTGATCAGGGGCCCGTTACCGGAAGTGGGGAAAGGACCGGTGTTGGTGCTGACGCCGGAAGTGGAGAGCGTGAACAAGGCTGTGGATGATGCAGGAGAAGGGAATTACGTCGCGTTCGCAGCAGGGATTGGTGAGGGAATCGTCTACTCGAGGTTGCCGGATCCGGAAGCGGAGGTGCCTGCTGAGGTGGTCGAAGCGCTGCGGCGTGAACCAGCGCTAGTCATTTTCGTTACGCGAAACGCGAACAGCAGCCAGTGGCAGTTGGCGTACCTGCGCAAGTTTTCCAGGCACGTTTCGGGGTCGACAGCGGTGGTGATGCTCGCTAGCTGTGGACCGTACGACCTGTTGTACGCCAGCGACGTCGGGTACGCGTGCGTGGGTAGTTTCGAGTATACGCGCGCAGCACTGGAGCAGGCTGGAGCGGTGATACTTGGACACGGCGGACGAGCTAGAGGCCGAGTGCCGATACGTGTAGTCACGTGATTTGCGGTGTCAACACTGCCTCCTTCTCGAGCGATAACTTGTCTTTGCTTCTCCTGCTCGACCAAAGTATTATTTTCTTTTCTCTTGGAATGAAGCTACAAAAGTTCTTCGGTCGAGACAAACTAAAACCAGCAAAGGTGACGCCTCTCTCCGACGCTGTCTCTCCACCGACGATCGACGATGCAAGTCTAATTCACTTCTCTCTTTCGCTTCGTCTGATGGTTTTGCTAGGACGCAATTACTGCTCACCACGGCTCGTTCGCGCCCATTCAGTCCCGTGACTCTTCTCGTCAGATCGCTAGACCATCTTTGAACGAAGACCACTGGGAAGTTCTCAATCAGAACCATCCAGACGATCAGACACGCGTACCCAGTCCACGCTCATATCAACACCCTTTCGTCGCACCTTCCATTCCCTCCCGCTCATCCTCCATCGGCTCTCTTCCACAACCCACCAATTCCCCTCAGATCCCACCCACCGTCCCCGTATCTCCCCGCTCCTCTTCTCCCTTCAACATCGCTCCAAACCCAACTCCCGTGTACGCACCACAGCGCAATCTCAAGTCCGACGATCGCATATTCAGGAAAAAATCACCTCCCGTCGTCCCAGGCGCACCTGCTCTAGGAATACTCAAAGCCCTCGATCCCCATCCGGAAACAACCCCTTCACAGACTCCCCAAGATTCGTCCGAGGACCACCATGTTTATAACGAATCCCCACGGATAGACAAGGACAAGAAGGAGCGAAAGGGTTTCTGGGATGGCATGCTCAGGGATAGGGACAAGGATAGGTGGAGGCTCGACAAGGACAAGGACAAGGACAAGGATCGTCCAGACCGCGTGCGCGACAGGGATCGGCGCGATGAAGATCTTGGCACCGCGGAGCTCACACGCATGATCGGTATCTCGCTTTCCACATCTAACATCTCCGATCCTAACACCCCATCCGTCAGGTTACCTCACCGCGACAGCCTCAGAGGACTGGTCCGTCGTTCTCGAAGTATGCGAAAGGGCCTCCGCCAACGAACCAAACGCCAAGGAAGCGGTCAGGGCACTCCGACGTGAATTCAAGCAAGTCCTCTTCCTCTCCCGGTCGTCAGCTTTTAGCTGACAATTCCCTTTTCACAGGTACGCGGAGCCAAAGGCTCAATTAGCCGCCGCCAGGGTGCGCGTCCCCGGCTTGCCCCGTTTATTTCTTCCTAACTCCATTCTGTTCTACAGCTGTGGGCGATCATGCTTCGAAATGCCTCAGATGTCTTCATCCAGCAGGTCTCACAGCGCAAGTTTATCGAGACTGTGGATGACGTCCTTTCGTCTTCACGAACATCGCCCGTAGTACGCGAACGTTTGATGGAGGTGCTGGCCGCAGCCGCATACATAACATCCTCTCGTATGCTATATATGCACTCGCATTCGGAACCATGACGCTGATTCGTCTATCAGGATCTCAATTTTCAGCAAAAGACAAGGAAAAGGATGGCTTCCGTGCCCTCTGGTGTCGTCACAAACCAGCAGACAAACCAGACGCGGGAATTCCTTTTGATACAGAAGACGCGATGTTTACCCCGCCTGTCGCACCCCCTCGACGCCCTTCCTCTCAATACTCTCTCGAGACACCAGTCTTTGCACAATCAGTTTCCAGAGACGATCTAACCCCCACACCTCCCCCGCCAGATCGTCCTCCGGTGCGTACGATTTTCCGCTTTTTGTCCGTCGCGTTCAACGTCCGATCACAGAGCCATCGGCGTTTACAACAACATCGTGTCATACCACTCGAGGAAGACATGCGGCGTTTGTTCCAGGAATGCAAGATTGCTCGTGGCAACGCCGATGTCTTGTCTCAAACACTGGCTTTCGCAAAACCTAACGCTCTCGATACTGGGCTGATTCCTGTGAGCCTATTTTCTTTTCATCACGTTCGATCTTTAACCAATGCTGTGTTCAGGAATTCCTTGCAAAGTGCCGCGCTTCCCAAGAACTAATTTACACCCAAATACCTTGGGCGTCTGCAGGTGCTGAGCGCTCTCGAGCCGAAAGAGAGGTGCATCAAACCGGTCGAATACGTCCAGTCATACATGAATCACAACAAGATCTCACTGCAAATACGGAGGACGTGCCAGACGAACTTACAATAGAAGAAGAGTTGCTGGCCGCCCTGCTAGATGCAAATGAGGCTCTTATGGGGGCTTTGGGCATATATGACGACCTTGCCAGGGTCGCAACGGAGCGAGCTACCGAAGAGAAGAGTAAGAAGGATGTCAAGATGGATAGACGGGTGCGTTTTGATTTCTGCTCGTTCTCGACCCGATATTGAGGTGACTGCCCCTAGCAATTGAATGACGACTATTATGTCGAGCCCCCAGGTCCTTATATAGGTTCTTCTCACCCACCAACGCCACCACATTCGTCTCCGACCGCAACACCGCAGAAGCATTTCGAACTACCCACCGTCGTGCCTTCGCCGAACCATCCTCTGCCGCGCATTCCGCCCAATCTTGTGCCGAGTGCATTGGCGCAGAACCAATCCGCTGCTCATCAGTATGCGTCGCAAACTAATACGCCGACGCTCCTCGCCCCGCCTCACCCCCTTGGTCCTCGTTCTCCGGCGCAAGCTTTAGCTTCGTCTCGTACGCCTTCACCAGATCGGGGACGACCCTCTAGGCATGGGTCGATCGAGAGCGACAAGGACCATATGTCGGATGTGGTGGAACGGATGAATATTCGAGATGATGCATCTGATAGCGACGAAGACGTCCGTATGCCGATCCGGCCGAGCGCCAAGGCACTGGGCAAGCGGCGAGTGATTGAGGACGCATACGGTACGTCGAAATACCTTTTAGCAGGTCGCCAGCACTGACCCTCTTTCCTTGATAGACGGCGAGTCGAACAATGCGTTCTTTGGCAAGAACGACCTGTACCGAGACACTACTGCCGAATCTGACTCGGACGACACCGGGCACATGATTAAACGTCAGCCTACACACTACGTCTATGATGCGGCTGCGGAACGCACGGCACAACACCTCCGAGAACAGTTAGTCAACGGAGTGCATTAATTCATACGAGACGCCATTCGCGCTCGAGAACTCCTGCTTTGTTGTAGATGTTTTTCTTTTTCCCCTTGGAATCTGATGCACGCACACTGTTGTACAATAGCCCTGTAGTTTTTTTTCTTTTCTTTTCTCATCGTTCGGACTGCATAATTTATTTGTTGCTGAGCACAAGGTTGTTGTTTGTCTGTGTTGCACCCCGTTAAGAACCGTTGCCCAAGTACCGCCAGCCTCATCCGCTGTTCACGTTTCACCGTCCTCTCCTCGGCCCCCGCACTCCAGGCCACACCATGTCGACTGCAAAGAAAGAAAATGCAGATTCTGACCTCTACGGAGGCAAGCATTTCTTCAACTTGTCAGAGATGCGCTTACACCCTCTGCACAGATTTGTATGACGACGAGTTTACGGTTCCCCTGGACGACGAGTACCAATCGCCCGTCGAGCCCACTGCACCCTCGTCGACACTCGACAAACCTTGCGACCCGACAACGCCCACGACGACAACGACCCCGGCTACGAACGGCAAGTCCGAGTCATCCGGATCCGGTACCCTTCCCCCAAAGCCCCACAGCACAGAGTCACTTGGACTTTCTTACTCTGCCCAGGTTGCGAAGCAGTTTTCTGTCTACCAGCAGACGCCCAGCCAAGAACGACAGCAACGGGCGGACGCCCTGGCGAACTCAGCTTCGGCCTCGGGTCCGTCCGCCATCGCGACGCACGAAGGACCGGGCGACCGCGGGTCCCCTCAAGACAGGCCCGTGCGGCCGTCGGAGATGAAAGACGAAGGGTAAGCCGCTGTTCTTCCTCCCTTGCAAAAAACGACGCAGCAGTGCTTGCTTGCTCGCCCAAGCCCCCTCTCCACACGTGACCAAATGCATCCGATATACTTGTCGTATATGTTTCAAACGTATTCGCCCGCTGGACGCACGAAGGAGCCCTCCCCTTTTTTCTTTCTTTCTTACATCGTACATGCTCACGCTCTGCTCGCACCTCTCTCTGTTGCATCTTTTTTACCCACCCGTCGTCGTCTTTCGTTGCCATGCTAATCTACTGCTTGGCTTGCTATCTCACTCTCACTCTCTTCGTTATTGGCCACTGTGTCTTGCTTACTCTGGTCGCTACCTCACCATACCTCTGGTCGCTAATCACTTTTGTATCGATTTCACGATACCGCTGGACCTCGGACGACTCATCTCACGTTGCTTCACTCACGCTCTACTCTAAATAACTCGATACTCGATTGCCTACGGAAACCGATAGCAAAATGTTCATTGGAGGACTTAACTGGGACACTACAGATGGTATAACGCTCCACGCACATGGAATCAAATGCCTTTTTTCGCTGACAATTTTGTGATTCTGTTTTTTTTTACTTGTCTGAGCAGACGGTCTGAGGAAATATTTTTCGGAGTTTGGCAAGGTGATCCTTTTGACGTTACGGAGGGTGAGAGACCCGGCGGTACTGATGCTTGTCTCAAAAGGTGGACGCGTGTACGATCATGCGCGATCCCGACGGTCGGTCCAGGGGTTTCGCTTTCCTTACGTTTGACGAAGCCGAGTCCGTGAACGCTGTCCTCGCCCGCGACCACATTCTCGATGGCAAATCGGTAAGGCGTTCGCTCGCCCTCTTGTCGCTAACTAACCATCTTTCTCCCGACAGATCGATCCGAAACGCGCAATTCCAAGAGAAGAACATTTGAGAAACACGCGATATTTCGTCGGCGGTCTTGCGCCTACCACCACGGCAGACACGATGCGCAAGTTCTTCTCCACGTTTGGCAAAGTGGTGGACACTACGGTAATGGTGGACAGAGAGTCTGGCCGCTCGAAAGGTTTTGGGTTTGTCACGTTTGAAGACGCGACGAATTCGGATCACTTTGTCGGGAAGTTGGGTCTCATGCTGGATGACAAACAGGCGAGTGATTTCCGACTGCTTGTCAAGGGGTGCCTAACTCGTGTGCACGTAGATCGAAGTGAAGACTGCGCAGCCCCGGAGTCAACGGGACCAAGCTCGGAACATGGCGGCGAATCGCGAGCCATATTTCAATGATCAAGATTCGCGGACGCCATCGGCTGCGCCTGTTCCGTACAACGCCCAGCAGGCTGGCAGTCCTGCCGTGTCCATGCTGTACCAACGCATGATGAATCAAATGCCTCCCATGGGTGGCGCCACGGGAATGAACGTGATGAATCCGATGATGATGGGCGTGGGCATGGGCATGGGCGGTATGGGTGGCATGGGAGGGATGAATAACATGGGTGGCAACATGGGCGGTATGAATGGCATGGGCGGCATGGGTGGTGGTGGAATGGGCGTGGGTGGTGGAATGGGAATGATGGGAGGAGGAGGGATGGGGCCCATGGGCGGGATGAACCCGATGGCGATGCGGATGGGGATGAATGGGCCGATGGGCATGGGTATGATGGGGCAGCCTGGTGCGGCGATGGGCATGGGCAACATGGGTATGCGGATGCGGCAGGGGGTGGGTATGGGCGGCGTAGGTGGCGTGGGCATGGGTATGGGCATGGGTATGGGGGGCGGCGGGGCGATGGGCGTCGGCGCAGGCATGAGTGCAAATGCCGGACGTATGGCGATGAATACGGGGCTGGGTCCTTCTCGAATGTCGAATCGCGGACAACATGCCTTCCATCCGTACGCGCGGTGAAATCGAAGGTCGGGGTACTCGGAGGTATCCGCCAAGTTAGTGGAATACTACAAGCGACGCCTAGACGTGACGTTTCCGCTGACCCCCGGGGCTCAGATCTGTGTACCATATAATCGTCTTCCCTCTTCTTCTTCTTTTTCTAGCGTTTTCGTGCCGTGCTGCTCCGGTCGTACATGTATTTATTATAGTTCGCTTCGTTCTTTCTCGTAAGTACTCTTTCTTGTCGGCGGACAGTCGGGCTATTGTAATAGTCGTATACCATCGCCCAATGCCATCTACTATTGTAATGCGGATCTTAATTATTTACTCAGACCGTCCATCTCCTCATTTTGGCGACCAACAACGCGATCCCGGCGTCGTCGCTCGCGAGCGCCGCGCGCCCCTCCTCGTCCGTCATCCCGACGTAGGCCTTCCACTGCTCAAGATCCCCCTTCTCAACACCCAACGCGCGCACGATCGTCTCGAGGTAGCCCAGATCCGCGCTGAGCTGCGCCGCCCCCGCCGGGCTCAGCGTCTTGATCTGCGGGAGCACGTCCCGCGTGAGGTGTGCGACCGTCGCGCGGCCGAGCGACGAGAGCCAAGCAGCCGTAACAGCTTCCGGCGAATACCCTTGTCCTTGTCCCTGCACCCGTTCGTCGCCTTTTTCCTCTTCAGCCACTCCCGTCTCCAACCCGCCAAGCTCAAACCCGAGCGCGTCGTCCTCTGCGTACACCTCAAACAGCCTCGCTAGGTTGAGCAGCCCGTCCCCGACGCGGTGTGCGACTTCGCTTGGGCTCAGCGAGAACGTTGGGATGGCGAGTACGCCGCTTGCTGATGACGACGAGGATATACCTGTCACCGCGTTAGGTAGTACACCATCCGGCGCGGCGGACCATAGCGGGAGCGTGGCGTAGCCTGCGAGGTGCGCGTACAGCGGCGAGAGCAGGACGCGCTGCAGCGCAGCTTGGTTCGCACGCGCGAACGCCGTCAGCGCGGTGTGTGCGCTAGGGAGAAGCGGCAGCGGCAGCGAAGCAGACTTGGTCGTCGAGATGGGTTGTTCAGCCTGGACGAGCCCCATCAAGAACGCGCGCAGCTCGACCGAGTTGAGCGACGATTGCGCGAGCAAGAGTCCTTGGCCTTTGGTCGCGCCGGGAGTGTACACGCCAGACCCTCCGTTTCGCCATGCGGTTCGAAAGACGGTGGACACCTGGCCGAGCGATGTCCGCAGGCGGGTCTCGAACACGCCGAGACGGTCTTTCACGGCCCGCCCAGCGGCGAGGAGGTGCAGCGCGTTTTGGATGTGCGCCCAGTCTTGTGACGTGTAGTCTAGGTCTGCGAGCTCTTCGTCCTCTGGAGCAGCAGCCGCTGTCGCCTTTGATCCAGACCCAGGAGTCGACCGCGGATCTGTGTCAACGAGGCTGGAAATGGAAATGGTCCAGGTCTCCACGAACGCACTAACAAATGCATCCAGGGTACGCACGAGGCCAACGGAGGCGTAACCGTGCGTGAACGCCAGGCAGCGTTCGATGCTCTCCTCTGCAACGCTGAATACGTCCACGGCACGTTCACGCATGGCTCGGGCAGCCCGGTCGCCATCCAGGTCCTTGATGTTACCGGGAAGCGGGGTGCCCAAAGTGTCGTCTAGTAACCGCCTCTCGAGGGTACCAAAGTCGGCCTGGAAATCGAGGAAAGGTTGGAATAAACACTGATCCCACTCTTCACCTTCGTCTGCGCCGCCGCCTACGCTCGCCCCTCTGCCCGCGCTACTCATCGACCGCCAAGACATCGACATCCGTATAGAACGCCTTCTGGAATGTTTTCCTTCGTTTGGAGAAGTGGGTGGAGCTAACAAGGAAGGAACAGATGCACGTAGTTTCTCGAGAACTCTCTCAGCACCTCGCGCAAACTCCTCGGATGCTTGGTAAAGCTTCACTACGTCCTTGAATGCTGTTGCGGTGCTGCCATTGTGGAAGAGTGCAGCGAGACGCTGAGCGGGAGGTGGTGTGAGGACAGTAAGAGTGGTATGGATGAGGGCAGAGAGCGTGCGTTCTGGGTCAGGAAAGATGTTGGGAAGGGCGGTGCGCTCTCCATTCAGCATCGCTAAAAAGGAGGACAGGAAGGACGAGTAAAAAGTGCTCAGCGATTGGGGAGGCTCTCCTTCGCTGAAGCCATGTTCGCCCTCGATGACTGCCTTGCTCCATGACTCCACAATGGAACTGCGTCGCGTGCCATAGTAATAGTTTCTGAATTCGCCTTCCCGCTCAATGTCGACAAAGATAGCGTAGAAAGACTTGCAAGATTCCACGTCGCAAGCGGTCACGGCACGGACGAGATCCGGAGAGAGAGCAGCCTCGAGCTGGTTGGCAAGCGAGGTCAGAAGTGCACGTCGCGGTTCGTGCACGCCTCCAGAAAAGGTACCGGGGGTAGCGGAGGTGCGAGCAGACGCAGGCATCAACCGAGCGGAAGCCGATAGCCTGGACGCAGCGCGAGCATATGCCTTCTCTGCGAGCAAAGCGGTGACTTCAGCCTCCAAAGCGGTCCACGACTCTGCCTCCCGGAGGACATCCCGGGCGGCTTCCATGCGCGTTTTGAGAGTATCGAGATGCAGTAATCGTTCGAGGACCTTGGAGGTCGCGTCGGGCTCTGCAGCGTCTGTGGCTGTCTGGGGCACGGTGCAAGGGAAGGACTGGGCTAGGTCGTTGCGGAGTGCCAGTGCGCTGTCCCGGGTGAAGTGGATGCCATATGCAAGACGAGGAGCGGCGCGTGCGACGTCGTTGATGATATGCTCAAGGGATGCAGACGTGGACTGGGCTGCGATGGATGTCGTGGTTTGGAGTGCGTCAAGGGTGGATGCATGGGCGATAAGCGGGGAATCGGAGTGGGCGGGATCGCGTCGGGGAACGTCGAGGACGGTGTTGAGCCAGGTTAGCACGTCGGGAGACTGATCGAGCTGTTCGACGACCGACGCCGCAGTCACTGCAGAGGCCATGCCAAAAAGGACCCCCGATTTCACTTTGTAATACCCAAGAACGCTTCTTTGAATAGAATCGGGAGGAAGGGTCCAGAAGTCGGATATGGTGTAACGGCTAACATTGCCGCCTCTCACGCGGCAGCTCGGGGTTCGACTCCCCGTATCCGAGTACGAAACTTTTTGTCGGCTGCTGCCCCGGCAACCTCCATTTAGAATACCAGTCCCAGCAATATTAATATCGTAAGGACCCTGACCTGAAGGCTATGCAGATCTGTCTACTAGCTCCGTCTCCCTAAAGAATTCAAGTCACGGAATATCTATCTATTATACCCTTGTGATACTCCACACAAAGAGCCATGCCCTGTCCGAGGTGGTAGATTTCACTGAAGTCAGTTTCGATTCGACCCTCACACTGTCGGGAGAGAAAACTGCTGCATCAAGACCGCCATCCACAGGACGGATTGCTTGATCAGTCGATTTCCCCACCCACAGTTCTTTCCAAGAATCCGGATTGTGGCAAAACATCATAACGCTCTCTGAGAACTTATCACCGATCATTCCCTTGTCGTATGTCGCCACGTGAGCGCCGAATATGATGCTGCCACTGTCTGGAGACAAGAGGCGTCCCAAGGCATGCGCGAGTTGACGCTGATCCTTCTCGGAGAAAAGCTTCAAAGAAAAGCTTCAGTTTTCTGCGAGCGCGATCATGGATGGCGCGAGACTGACATGGAAGAACGCAGCAGCCCATATTACTGAGACGCGTCCACGAAGATGGTTCAGTGTGCTGATATTCGACAAGTTGACCTCCGCCAAAGGTTCCACTGCCTCCAAGGATGGAGATAGAAAAGCGGGATTGAGGGCGTCTCCCGCGATAAATTGTACTGGAAACGACTCCGGACTGGAGCGGAAGAGTACGTGACCGAGGTTCCAGAATTCTGGACATGATCCGTAAGTTGAGTATCAGAGATTAAACTCGGACCAGCAGGTAAAATAGTTCCACCTCGCTTCAGATCCGATGCAATGATCTGTTCGACAGGGAAGCCGTCTGCTGCAGCCTTGCGTACGTCATTGCCAACTAAAAAGCCGGCATGCAGTGGCACCTTCAAAATGCGTAGGACGTATAATGCAGAGAACGCACAACAACATCCAATGTCAAGGAGTATAGCCCCTTTGCGTTCTTGACCCAGCTTCAAAACATTCTTGTACGCGGGCATCTTGGATATCTTGAGCCTTGCAAGTACATCAGGCATCGACATCGGTCTGGTATGATAATAAGCCTACTGTGTGAACTTGAACAGTCGTATGCAAGGGTACGGGAACACCTGAAAAGCAAACTTGGTATCTAGAGGGGGATTAGACTGCCTCAAGGACATACAGCATACGCTTGTGCTTGGACATTGAGAATATGTTCCTTGAGTTCATCTTCGTCGTGGATACCAGTACCGGACTTGAAGAACGCCAAGGATGCTTCATCTAGGGCGTAAAGACTAGGATCGAGAGGAGGCAATGACAACCTTCGAGGCATCATCGTACTATCATTGAACCGGTTATGCAAAATTGACAAAGCCAAATACCATAGCTCTTTTACCTCTCCAGAAATAAATCTCGAAAAAAAATAGGGAAATGTACTATCTACTATACATGCAGTTTCAATAAAAAAAAGGTGACGAGGTGACGAATATTGCATGCCAGAAGGATGCCGGTGCAATTCTGAAAAATGGAGTAGATATGCAACATTTCGCCGACGCGACTTGGCCCAGTGTCACACATTGTCACACAGCGAATTATAACTCCGACGACGGGGTGACGAAGAACAAACACAGTAAAGACTCGGACTCTAAGAAGGGCAGCGAGAACGGGTAAATGATATATGTATCTAATATGACGAGAATGCAAAAGAAGGCCCATGAGTACTGTTAGAATCGTGTGGAGAGTGAATGAACGAATGGAATGAAGGGGAAAACACGGCAGCATGCCCTTCATCTGCAAGAAGTGGGATATTTTCATTTTCATCGTCATGGTTGGCGGAGGGATCAACAGAATGCTTTTGAGCACGCGCTCGACCACGACTGGCGGTAAACAGACTTAGCCGGACCGTGCCGTCATGCTTGCCGTTCCAGCTATCCAACTCCGCCTGAAATTGTCACATCTTGCAGCTCGAGGTTGGCTCGAGGTTAGGAGGCCTATTATTAACTTTACATCCACCAACCCAGTATGCTCGGAAAAACTAGAGAGACCTTGAGGACACTATAGGTTATCAATGTATTTTTATTTTTATTTTTTTGAGGTGAATACAGCTGTGCCCTGACCATTCTTTGCTACAAAAGGAGGGATAGAAGGGTAGATGTGACGCCAGGCAGTGATATTGCAACTTTCATGCCCCCGAATAAATTATGTGGCATACTGCAAGGTTGAGAGTGACCTGCTGTCACTACTGCAAGTCTCTCTCTTTGTTGTGTTGTGTACAAGAATTGTGTTTGCATATCTACTCCATTTTGCATAACCGGTTCAATGATAGTATTGGAGGTCGGATGATTGATTAGAGCGAGCGACCCTTGCCACCCGCTGCCACTACTCATGTTATGTACCTCGTGGTACCAGTACACACTTATCACATCTTTAACTTCCTTTTTTAGTTTTGAGAGCTTTGATTTGTGAGTGTGTCAAACGTTACAAGCTGGCTTTGCAGATCGGGGCCAGGACCTGCAGTTGTTGTCATTGAAAGAGACCTAAATGCCCAATAACTAAGATGCTCAGCAGGTGTGAGTCCATAGAGACGTACTGTAATACTGCCTCGATTCGAACACGGGTGAAAACGAAAAAAAAAAAAAAAGAAAAGAAAAATAACTCGGATACGGGGAGTCGAACCCCGAGCTGCCGCGTGAGAGGCGGCAATGTTAGCCGTTACACCATATCCGATCCATCCGGCTTGAGCCCAAGTTGTATTCGAAACTTGTCTGTTTTTGACAAAGTGCAAAGAATCATTGCACTCTGCCAGCTTAACCCCACAATTGCGAGCCGAGGAGACAATGAGGGAACAACAATGATTGCTAGGCACCACTGCGCCCACAGTGTGCCCGATCCACGTGCCAGTACTTGCAAAAGCCTATGTATGACAATGAATTTGTTCCTAGCCTAAACACAAAATTTACGTTTCTCGCCATCATTGCTGCAAGGCTCTTTTGACTACAACTCAGTGGCAGTGACTGGGTGCTTTCTACTGTTCACTTAGCATACCACGCGAGGGTGCTTACGACAAAGTACCAAATTCTCAACCGGGCAAATTTGCTGGGCACGAATCAATGCTAGAGGTACAAAACACTCGAGCGGTATGTCAAATTCCGTTCTTCCACTGGTAGACAATTCTTTGTCGGTCGTGAACATACGCCCGGCGGAACGGCGGCCCACCACACTAATCAATCCGTCGGACGTCGACCAGATCGCTTCAAGATCTGGGTTGAACAAGGTTAGCGGCTTCGCCTGTATCTGAGAAAGGGATGCTGAACACGACAATATTATTCCACCGTTGCCAGCCAATGAAAATCGAGAGCAAAAAGGGCCTGTGACATCTAACCTGTGTTGCCCTGTCACATAAAGGTTCTGTCCGAATCACGAACTCCGAAGAAGGTCCGGCTGCGGAGTTTTAGGGTCATCATCGTGGGTAACTCACCGGGGAACAGTTTCCTTTTATGTATATTCCTTCCTTTTTTATGTCAACTCACCGGCTCACGGCGTCAAGGAAGATTTTTGTCGACGCTCTGATTGGAGGACGGCTGGTGGAATGGGAATTCGATGAGGGTGGTTCCGGCAGGTGATAGATCTCAGGTCGATTTGTCGGCTAGCATCCGTTCAGCTCATTTTGTCTGGTGAACAGTCGTCGTGAAAATCGGTCGCAACTGCTGCACAACTTGGCAAGAATAGATGCTCAGCGCTCAACGCTCTGTAGACTATGCTGGGAACGTCATAAAGTACCATATCCTTGACGCTAAATCCGTTCTCTGTCCCATGCGCCCCAAGTATGGGATGGCAGGAACTAACAGGGTCGAGGTTCACGCAACGCTTCCGAGCACTTGCTAAAGTTGTTACGTTAACTCAACTCGGGGGCCCAGATTATCAAGTAAGCTCGGATCACCTGGACGGCTTTACATATCCCCTGCTTTCGGGTGGGAGCGACTCAGTTCTTCACCCAGCGACAACCACCCCGTTGGCGTTTCCAGTCAGGCTCGCTCAACTGTCAACTTGGGGAACGGCTGGTGCTCTTGACTAATCAGAACTTGAACATCTTCCCCACTTTCATTCAACCAATTTCCCTCTTTTCCTTGGCGATCGGTGGTTCCCATGTCTGAGGACGGTACCGACTCGAAGCATCAAGCTTACATAGTCGCGCTCTCTGCTTGTAAGTCCATATCTCGTCTCCTCCGATCATGAGTATCACGCTCTCACTGCGCCGTCATAGCGGCATCATTGGCAGTTATGATGGTGGATTTCATATTGCAAATGCTTGACGAAGTGAGGTGTATTTGGCCGTAAGTTTGTTCTTTGCCAACGCTCGCGATTGCTCAAGTGTCACAATTATAGGAAGATCCGTTTCACTTGGCAGCCACGACTATATGTGTTTGCCAGGTACCTTGGAATGGCCAGTCAGATGTGAGTGGTAACTCCAGTGCAGCTTCTTAGCGTTGTCCTACAAGCCCGTTTCTCAGATTCAACGTATATTTTACTATTCGGATGTATCGCGGAGTCCGCACCTCGTCCGCTGGATGCAGCATCTGGTTCGCTTATCAGGCGATTGTAGTTCAGTTCTTTCAGATACTCGTTGAGGCACTTCTCATGCATCGTGGTAAGTGCTCTTGGATGATGAACTGTTTAAGACCACTTAAGAATGCCTAGTTTATGCCCTCTACTTCCAAGACCCGATGATTTTGTCCTTACTGCTCGCAATTGCTGTCGGTCAGGCATCATCAATGGTTGTCAGCGCACACTTCTCGCTGCCAACCGTCGGGCACACTGATACTTGCATCATTTTGAAAACTCCCCCTGGAAATGCCTATTTTGGGTGAGCTGGAGCTCCCGTCTGGCAGTTCGTATGCTCATGACAAATTTGTGTCGTTGGGAACAGGGCAACAACCATGATAACATACATGATTATCTCCTTCATGCTTTTATGGAAATTCCTCGGTCTGCGAGGCGGACGGAGGCGACAAGACTTCGTGCGCGTGGCAATCAGGGATTGCTTGATATCCGCATTAACAATATCAGGTGAGGCCCGTGAGGGCTTGCGTTGACGTTATCATTCTTGACACTGATTTCGTCAGTTGTGATGTTGTTCTTGACGCTCAGCGCATTAGGAGTTATACGAGTGAGCGTCAGCGGCAACCTAACTTACTAGTGCGTATGTTCACACGTGGATTATCTTCCCTTGTTTACTGTCCGATTGATAGTTGGTTGGTATGCGTACTTTGGGTGGCTGTAAGTTGCTCGCGTTCGTAATCCGTTTTACTGACGAGAAGGCAAACGTTACAATAGCTTGGCAGAATCATCATAAACCATGAAAAGCTACCTCGGGAATCTGATGAACGGGACCTGGGGGAAAACGCCTGGAGGGCCACACTTCAGCTGACGTCACAGATCGAGCTTGGAGAGGTTACACAAGATCACATAGATTCCAGAGGGAGCATTCCCTGGTCCAGTGACACACCTGTGAGTGATGGAGTCTCTGGTCAAGGAAGTTCTCGGACATCTGTTTCCACGAACGATATGACAAGACCCGGGATCTACCACTTGCAGTTGACCGGGTCATCGAAACGATCCTCCAGTGCGGACCCGGAGTCTGAGCCATCCTCCGCGATTTAGTCATAGCATACGACACCGTCATGCCACCACTGTATCATCCGCCGCCGCGCTACTTGTATAATTGCCTACAGCACATCGTTTTGAATCTGTATCCTACATAGTGGTGGGCTAATGAACTTATTGGATCATTTTGGGCGTTAACCGCTGACAGCTGCTGCCTACAGACCCGCCGGCTGTGTTTAGCTACGCATCTTTTTGCCGAATCAGAGACTACTGTCGCATGCAACATTTCATGCATATGCCTCTAGTCATTTCAGCACCTCGCTACCATTTCAGATACACAACTTGTTTGTAAGGTGTTGATCGTGATGTGACAACGCGAACAACAATTCAGAATCAGGGATAGACACTTCAATTGAATCGCTGTGACGCTGTCAGGCGGGCATTCACATCTATATTGGCACTTGGTATGCTGACTCTGCATGTCCCACGTATCCCAGGCGCCCGCCGAGTGCCAACAGTGTATTCGTCGTTACGGAGAGACTTCGATCACTGGCACAGATGCGCGCCGGTGGAAAAAATGCGAATTCAAACAATTAACGTTGAGCATCGCGATCCGGATACTGGATGCCCTGCTTCAAGTTTCTGAGTTCTCTACTTCACCATGCATGCTCTCGAGCCTTTCTCGAGCCTTTTTTCTCTGCAGGGCTGACAACGTGGTTCGTATGATCGATGATGAATGAAGAACGAACGTACTGACTCTTTTTTACTACCAGATCTATTCTTGTCTGAGTCAATCGGCTCAACACTTTGGTTCAGGAGTTTGCCAGTGGAATCAGATTTCGACAAACTTTCAAACGGGAACAAATATTCTTCGGCGAGGTTGCGAGGACTGTACCGCTTTTCTTGTGCCAGCACTGCCACTGTGCCGTCACATCGACTTCTCGATCTCGAGGCCATGATCTAGCTGATCCAAAGCATTGCCATGAGGAGTGGCAGACCTCATAACTGAGAACTTCTCTGTCACAGTTATTTCACCGTTATTTCACCTTTTGATCCCAGAAGTTCGACCACAAAGTGTACCATTGTGACCCCAGCAACCTGAGATTTTATCCCTCATCGCTGAGACATTTTGGGCTCCCGATGACCATGGCCCAGCAGTCATATACTGCCAATGTGGACCAGCTGGCTCGACGGTATGGCACGAAGGTGTATTACAGGAAGGCTGGGAAGCTACGTCTGGCCTCGACGCCACCGAGGACTTCTTTGACGGTACTACATTGTTTGCATGCATTTTCAACCAAGGATGAGAGGGCTAATCGGCCCTCGTGTTCTCGAACTCCAGCTTCCAGCATGGATATCTATGCAACTTATGGTGCTTCCGAGGAATCAGCATCGCCCAACGGCGTATACTGTAGCATTTCGATCGATTCGTCTGTCACGCGTCACACGGGCATCTGCCGAAACGAAATTTCATGTTCGTAACGCGTCACAAGGCCCTCCGACGAATTTTCTTGGCGAATGCAGTGTGTGCCTCGCCGGGGAGACAAAAAAGGGTTTGGATTTCTTTTACAACAGCCAATCAGAGGTCGTCTAACCCCTAGAGTCTCTACTCGACTCAACCCTGCAGATGCTAAGTATATAATTACTTGGAAGTCTTCGGTGTTTGGCTGATCAGAGGTAAAGTAGGCAGATGGGAGCAGACGAGATTTTGATGGGCTTATTGGACTTGTGGGGGGAAGGGGAAATTCAAGGAGTTGTAGAATTGATAGATCCGGGCTAGGCAACAGAGCTGCTACTGCAGTAGTAGGCATAGTAAAGGTTGTCGGTAGACTCAGCATGTTGAATGAGACAGAGACGTGGTTTCAAAATCCTGCTGCAGTATCTGACACCATTGAAAATTTTACTGTACTATACTCGTTTTGGATCACTGTCTCCAAGTCTATGTCAGACGAAATGACGAAAATCTTGGTCGTGTAACACGTCACACGGGCTGACGACGAATGAAATATTTGGTAAATGTTGTCACGCGTCACATGGCCTGACGAATCGATCGAAATGGTACAGTATGAAGTAGACAGCAATCCTACTAGGGTGGTCGCTTCTTCTGACACTGGGGACAGAGTCAGGGATCGAGAAGAGTTGTCGTCGGTGCCAGCACCTTGAGCTTTTCGCAAGATGGTCGCGGCTGCAACAACGTCATCGAACGACGCGCTTTGGGTGGACCATTTCGCTTACTACTTAGTGGAGGGCAGAGTCAGACGTTGGTTGCTTTAGGCGGAGTCTGAATGCCTTAGGAAATTTCTTCGAGCAAGCTGACTACCGTGGTCAGCAATGTTAGAACTCCCATTGTGCGTTCCACTTGTTATCTCTTCTAGTCGTTTGAAATGTTGACGCCATGATTAAGGAATCAACCAGTGCCCTGCCCTTCTTGCGGCACTTGTTTTGCTTCGCCTGCCCATCTTGTTAATCATCTAAACTCGACGTCGTGTTCGCTACTGCGAACAGAAAGAGTCCCTATGGCTATCCCTCCGGCCTTTTTACGACGTCCTGGAGAGACTGTTACTGGGCGATATCATCCCAAATCGGGTTACCTATATGGAGAAGGAGAAACTTTGTTGGATAAGTTGCAGAAAGATTCATATGAATATCGCCGCACGCGTGTTCCGTATTACCCATTCCAAGACGAAGGAGAATGGGAGCTGGCCAAGTTCCTATCAACGCATTTTACTGAGGCAGAAATGAACGAATTTCTCAAGTTGAAATGGGTGAGTTGCGACTTGTCCTTCCAGGACCATCACGATGAATTTCCCCCTGTTTCCCTGTTTCAGACTCGACCAAAACCATCGTTCAAATCTGCTCAACAGCTATGCGGATGGCTGGACGCCTTACCCAATGGTCCCGAATGGAAATGCACCACATTGACCGTCGAGAGCTATTCGACGGCCCGACCTATTCGTCTTATCTGGCGCGAGGCACGAGAAGTTGTGGAGGATTTGTTTGGCAACCCGGTCTTCGCAAATCATATGACCTTCGATCCATACACGGTTATGCGTGGGACAGAGAGGGAGTACAGCGAATTCTTCTCAGCAGAACGAGCACATCAGATCCAGGTATGTAATGACGGCGCATAGGTTTATATCTGTTTTGTCACTGTTATTCGCAGGACCAGCTTCCAGAGGGGGCCACGATAGTACCCATCATCATTGCATCTGATAAGACTGCTGTCACGCGCCACACGGGGGGTTTGAGATGCATCCGATCTTTATTACCATCGGCAATATCCAATCAGACGTCAGGATGCAAGCAACATCCCACGCATGGCGATGCGTAGGCTTCATGCCTATACCCGACTTCGACGTACACCCTGATTTCAAGACTATCCTTTCTGCCCGCGTCTTTCACTCGTGCATGGACATGATCTTTGCGTCGCTCAAAACAATGGCGCTGCATGGCGGGTTCATGACAGACTGTTTGGGATATGTCCGCAATTGCTTCACCCCCATCGTTGCCTACATAGGTGATTTACCAGAAATACAACTTGTCTCCGGCGTTGCTAAAAGCGCATCACCTGTCACTACTGCAACTACACCGGAATTCGGTGACCCCTTTCCGCATCCTCCCCGAACTGGCGCAGATACCTTACGGCAGATCCAACAATTACTCGCCGAGACAAATCCTTGGGATCTTGCTACCTTTCAGAAGAAAGCCAAGGCGGTGAAGCTGCTTGGGGTCCACCTACCGTTCTGGCGAGATTGGAAATTCTCAAATCCTAGCCGTTTTTCGAATGGGGAAATACTGCACACCGGCCATAATTTTTTTTTCGATCACCCACTCAACTGGTGCAAGGAAATTGCTGGGAAACACGTTCTCGATACCCGTTTCAAGACTCAGCACAAGCGCAGTGGTGTTCGTCACTTCAACTCGGGCATATCGCATATCAAGCAGATGACAGGCCGTGAGCATCGCGACATTCAGCGCACGATTGTTCCTATGATGGCAAAAGCATCTCCCGTTGTCACCCCCCTCTTTGTGCACAACTTGCGTTCTCTTGTGGAGTTCATTTACAGGGCGCAGAGTCCCGTTCACACTGATTCATCCATCGCAAGCATGGTTGGTACATTGGCCGAGTTCCATGCAACCAAACAAGCCGTCGTTGATGTTGAGGCACGGCGAGGGGCTTCTGGTGTGAAGACTGATTTCAATATTCCGAAGTTGGAGCTCATGCAGAGCTTTGCGCGCAACATCAAGGACAACGGCACCCTGCTACAATATGCCGCTGATGTCATGGAACGTCTCCACATCACTCACTGCAAACTCCCATTCGAAAGAACCTCGCGGACAGATCAGATTGTAACTTTACTCAATCGGGCTGAAAACATACGACGTTTCGATCTCTACCTGATTCTCTGCCGGTCGTCACAGCCGCTTGAAAATATCATCGTTGTTGAAGATGAGGCAGTCTCGGACATCAATCCCATGTCTTCTTTTGTTTCTCGCATCCTCCCCAACACAGAAGTCTCTTTCTCTGGTCCGGGTCCATTCCACAATTTTTTTTCAGACCCAAAGGGGCTTTTGTCGTCCTCCGGTGCCACCGCATTCCATGTGACTGTTCGACCCGACCGTGCAAATATCACGATCACACAGATGCAGGACTCCTATCCCTTCCCCCATGCCGGATACTACATTGATCAATACATTCGCTTTGCCCGGCGAGAAGATCCAGCATCTTCATGGTCCCCTTCTTCAGGAACGGTCGATGTTTGGCACAAATTCCGCATCCAGCAACATTCGTCTTTCCAATCACAGAATCTAATGTGTAGTCAAATGGTTCAGGCGTATCCACGTTGTGAACAGCACCCATTCGGGCTACACGATGCAGTGCTTGTTGGTCATCCAGGCGCTGATGATGTGACTGGTTAGTGCCTGCTATTGTATGTTTCGTGTGATCTGATTGATGTTCAGATATCGGTCGAATCAAAGCTATCTTCTCGCCCAAGCTTCATTCTCATGAAACACTTCCTTCATACCTTGCGTCTCCCCTTATCTTTGTCGAGTTTTTTGCTGTGTGTGCTGATCCCTTAGCAGACCAAGAGGGAGTAGGCCTCTACAGAGTCCAACGCCCACCAGCTAATAGTTTTGCAAGTGGTCCGTCGAGCTCTTACGCAGTGGTGTCATTAGTGAATGTATTGCATGCGGTGGAGCTCATCCCCATATATGAGACAGCAATTCCAGGGATCGATGTTTCAAAGGACTCGTGTCTGGAGGCCTATGAGCAGTATTATGTGAATGCATTTGCTGACAAGGAATCCTTCAATGTGATATGTTAGGTAGATTTGTTTTATAACAACCATTCTGATGTTCTCCCTTGAGATATGATAAAATAGCCGACATGATAATCAGTGATTAGTAGAGATCTGGGCCCAAGTGACCTGGCGTTTAAACGGGGCATGTGTCACAACGTAAGTGGGGGGTTTTTTTTTTTTGGACGAGCGAAATAGTTGTGCAGCAACTGGCTAGCCTAGTCCTACACAATACGCTAAGCCAACAGTCGAGACTGTTGGTCGTAAGTGGGTTTTGCCCATGGCAAAGCCCACTTTTTTTTTAGCGATGTAGCACCACGTCCGACTCTACTTCCAGCACTAGTTACCTTCATTCACCCCTGCAAGTCTCGTCTCCTCAACGTTCCACATAACCGCTCCTGATAGCCAGACGACACTCCCAACTGGACCTTCGGCCAGGACTATCAACGCAGACACTGGTGCCATCATTGTGGGTATCATTGTTGGGACCACTGCGATCATAATCCTCGGTATTGCTGCACTCGTTGTCTACGTGTGGCGTCGGCGGTCCGACCACGTTCTACACAACTTGAAGCGGCTACTCTCATATTGATACTTCCTCGAACGTATCCATACTCGGCCCATTCCCTTAATCTCTACCACCTTTTCCCTGCCCGCGCCTGGCCCAGGGGAGACCGTTCCTTCTTAAGCAAGCAAACTTCAGCGGAATTGTCGGCGAGTCGAGCTTCCGATACCGTCACCGCAAGTCCCAGTGAGAACACTTGACCGAGGTGTCAGGCTCATGGGCGGCGGGCCCGATGAGATGCCCCTTGAATACCAGGAGTACGATGGATTCCAAGCTGCAGATCGTGTGTTCTCTTTATTTCACCCATTGCGGGACTTTCTCGGACATTGACAGCGGCGCAGCAAACCTTGCTACTTTACAGCCTAATGAATTCGCTAATAACTACAGTCTGCGGGCAACAGCCGTAGATCCAGCTGACTTACAGTCTTCTAAGTTCTGTCAAAAACTTTCACACTTTATCCTATCAAATCCCAAGATTGGTTGAGCGCTCAGACATAAAAATATTCCTGGTGAACCCAACAGTGGTGCGATGTCCAACCTCACTTCCGAACGAAAGGGCAATGGTCCCCCCGCTCGCGCGCCCTTCTCATGCTATTACAATTCACATTCACGAGCTCCCATGCTGCACGGTAAGACCACCTCGACCACCTTTTGCAAGCGAGGTGCACATGGAGATCGCCATTGGCAGCACGTGCATTACGGACTCCGCGTCGCTTCTGTGATGCCAAATGCGAGCCCGAACCTCGGACCCGCGCTCAGAGCCTCGGACTTCGATGTCAGGGATCTGGATCCGTCGAATGCGGAGTTCAATACCAAGCCTCAGACGCCCCCTTAAGCTTGAAAGGTGATGCATTGTAAGCTGGAGGTTGTCGTTCAGTCGAATATCGGGAGTCTGATTCGGGACTGCTACTACCAGATCATCGCTGACGATGAAATGTCTGCGCCTCACATTGTAATGAGATGTTCAACTAATCGGGATGCTAACCTTCACAGAAGATTCGCGGCCAATCTGGGCAAGTCACCCACCCTCGCAATGATCGTGACGTGGACGGTATGTTGGCGTGCGCCACTGCGGGCATAAAATGTGGCCTTTTTGCCTTTGTAAGAAAGGAAGAAGCCACCGGGGGACGTGCGAGGCAAGGGGTGAGAGAATTCATACACGTGGGCTGCAGGAAGGTGTATCGCAGACAAATCCTAAGCTGGACGGGCTCTCTGAGAGTGACAATGGTTTGGCGGCCGCATCCCTGCAAGAGCACTCAGCACGGGCGCGCTCGGAGCGATCGACGGCTGTACTCGAACGGGACAAGGTCGTCGCATCGATGTTATAACCTGCGGCAGAGCGAGTACTCAGTACTCAGTCCCATATACGTGTCTCGATCTAGATTGATCATGCAAAGAACGTTGCACGAACGAATGAAAGAAGGACGGACCGGCACCGGGTACCATCATCAAACACGCGTCGAGTCACCCGCATTGTATTGTAAGTTGAGTTATCAGTGCGTCTCACGCGATGATCGGTGTCACCCCACTGGGGCTTATATAGTGATCAAGGTTGGTATGTTGATATGATTCCTTTCAAGGGGCACAGCTTATAATCGGATATGGTGTAAAGGCTAACATTGCCGCCTTTCACGCGGCAGCTCGGGGTTCGATTCCCCGTATCCGAGTTTGATTGTTTTGTCGACGACTCGACGGTTGGCTCCATTTTTCGTTCACAAACATTTGCTCGTTTACATAATGTTGCTACAATGCTATTACATCATACACGATCAAACACGATGATAAGGATGAACGTTAACTCCGTAGCTTTACTGAACGTAAGACACTATATTCCACTGGCCCAGGCTCTGGTCAGAGAAAAAGATGTTCAACGCTCTAAATGAAGCAAAAGTTACTCGGATACGGGGAATCGAACCCCGAGCTGCCGCGTGAAAGGCGGCAATGTTAGCCTTTACACCATATCCGAATTCTTCTGATCTCGTGTGCTGATTGTGTCAAGATTGTGTCGTCAAATTTCGAAGATAAAAAAGGAAAGTTGCGATCGCAACTTGGCTCAGAGCGGTGAGTCGACTCGCACATGCTGGGATCTTCGACTCTTCTGATTGTCTTAAAGAATCACGCTATGTTCCGTGTCTGCGCGTGCTCACCTCGTGTTAGATTGGTGACTCGGACTCGTCCATAGACTCGCCCACAGTCGAATAGACTCACGATCTCCGAGTCCCGAAAGGCATACCTCTAGTTGGACTGCATACGGGTCAGAAAGTGAACACGAATCCCTATAGTCGATCGTCACTAGGAATTCATAACCAACGAGGCTTCGAAACGAGGTGATAGACGCCCGTACAGGATGGTAGGCCCAGGGCGGCCCAGGTGCTCTTTGCACAGTGCAGCAACGCTTGGTAGCAATAATCGTCGCGGATCTAGAACAGGCAGGGTTTTACAGCTTGGTATGAGGCTAGTAGGTCCGGAGAATTGAATCTGATGCCCGGGATCTGTCCACCAAATCTCTCAGGATCCTATTTTGGTATGCGGATGGAAATGACGCACGGCGGTGAAAATCAAACGTCCTGCCTGCCAATTCATCTCCGATTGTTCAACCTAGCACTGTTAATTAGACAACGGAAAACATCTACAGAATGTAACTAGAAGAAAGAGCAAACACACAGAAACGTCGGCAGACTAGCTGCCTCTTTATGAACAAGATACGAGGAGTTCTATCAAGAAGTGAAGAATACAGTTAAACTCGAGAGTGAAGGAAGGGAAACAAGAAGACCAGAGGAAAGGGAAACCTATGACCGCAATCACGAGTCCAAATGGCAGCCCGGATTGGTAGGCATCTAGTTCGAAATCACATTCATACAAACCGAGTAGTGTGCATTCCTCGTCACTTTATGAGTGAACACGGCTCCACAGTTAGGACAGTGCCACTTCCAGACCATATGTCTTTCTTGAATATGTTTCATCAACTCTTCTTTCGTAAACGTAGAGCTATCTGGGCAAGCTTCCCACCGACATGGGAAGCTGAGGACGTGGTGTCCGATGCCATGTATTCCGTGACAATCCCGCATGTGCGCCGAGAATCGATACCCCTGAATGGCAGAACCACACCGCACGCCATTCTCCACCCAGCGACAAATGTGGGGGCATAGCTCTGGAGAGCTCGCAATAGAAACCAACGTTCGAGAATCCTGATGAAAGTAAGGGACGGCAATGGTCTCGGTGTGTGTGGTCTTACCTCGTCGGTGAAATTGTGATTGAAACCGTCGTTGTAGCTGTTAGAAATGTGACGAGACATCGTATTCACTAGAAGAGACAGGCTGCAACGAAGAACAAGGCAGAATGTAGAACGCACCGCTGTTTAATTGCAGAAACAATCCTGTTATTTATACTGAGAGCATTGAAGGCAAACACGCTTCGAATTGACGGTGAGGTGCTTGTGCCATTCTACAGCATGGTACACAAGTAGGTCCGTTGCTGAACACGCCGATCGGACTTTTGCAATTAGATCTGAGAGCCATAAACGTGAAGAGTTGGACGTGAGCAGTCCGCCACTCAGGAACCCGGTACTATGCAGATGCCAGTCCGACCACAGAGAATAGTGCTTCCTAGCCAAGGATACTCCGTGGATCAAGACTTGATCAGCAGTTTATTGCCAACGGTGGCCAGCGCCCACCTTGCCTTGCCGTGAATGGCAGAAACAACCACACAATTGGTTACAATTTCTCACACAATACAATACCGACTTGGTCCCGAGCTACACTACATGACTAAAACATTCAAACGTTATTGCTGTTGAATCACGATGATGACAGAACGAGAGTGCGGTGGAAGACTGCAAATAAATGCAAACGAACGTACTTGGATAGCATCAAAAAAAGGTCGCCGAAAGGATTCCACACACTTTCAAGAACCCTTTCAATGGGGAGGATGCGGCGAGAAGGATCAGGAAGCGGACCTGCTCGAACGTTTGCTGGTGTTCAAATCGTCAGACATCGTTGCGAACGGCGATGGGAAGTCCAAGGGTCTACGTGGACGAGAACGAGGAAAACAGTTCGCGATCGCGGTTACTTCTTTTAAGCTCCGACAGGACCGGCAACCATAGAAACCGGCCTGGCACACAGCGCTTAGTACCGCCAACCAAGCTTGTGCATGACTCCCGGCATTGCTTCGATCTAGCAAGTTATCATGCATCCGTTTGGAGGGACACCAGTATGTCCCCGGTGTAACAAGGCCGTGTACGCAGCTGAGCAGGTATGTAGTGCTCGTCGTGCTCGTGCTTCATTTAATTCATGTGCCCGTGGATACAGGCGATGGGACCAGGTCGCAAGGTAGGGCAATACAGTTGTCCCTGAAGGATCACTGTCTCATATTCCTTGCGCCGTGATAGCTTTACCATAAGGCAAGCCACTTCCTCTGCGCTCGGTCGCTCAAGCGTTACCCTGTGCCATCAATAGCCATGTCTTGCGTGTACTTCATGCAACAAACGTCTGGACTCGCTTACCTTACTAGAACACGACCAACAGGTATGCTATCATCGTCATCACCAACTAACTCGTCTTGATTATCACTTAATTTAGCCGTATTGGTAGGAACCACTTGCCAATCCCTGCGTTACTTACCCTTGACTCCATTTGCCAAGTAAAAATTGCCATTTACGCAGCTTCGGCACCCGGGACCTTCGACACGCAAACCTTCCTCACCGAGACGATGTTGGTTCTTCTCCTTCAGTGCCTGCCCGCAACCCATTCTCCCCGTCGACCGAGTTGTCCGGCACACCTTCCCGAACACCGAGCAATGTCACCAGGCAGACATCCCCTGTTCGCTCTCCTTTTCCTATGCCAGCTACTCGTGTCAGAAATACGAGTTCCCTCGACCTCACACCACGACCTCTGGTCAACGACGGATCTCGTTCACCTGTCCGTACCCAGTTTACAGGGGCTGGACCAATTCTTCGTGCAAACTCCGCTCTCCCCGCACGGTATTCCCGTGCTATCATCAACCCCCCAAGCGATTTAATCACCCCTGGCTCAGAGTCAAGCACAGAGGGAAATGATACTGCAGAAGAAGATGAAGTACAAGACATCGTTGAAGAGCGCTTGTCCTCCGAGGACGACACCACAAGAAATGATCGCCCAGTATCACCGCTTAAACCCTACTCCACCGGGGTCGTTGCGAGTGGAGGGATCAGCTCGTTGAAACAGACCGCCACTGGGACGCGATACGGTGCTGCGCTCAGCGGGAGCCCAGCCAACCCCGGAAAGATATGGGGCCTCGGTGGTACGACACCCGTGTGTCCACGGTGCGGAAAGAATGTGTATTTTGCGGAACAGGTTGGTGAATATCACTCAAACTGTTCGAATACATACCGATACGCTTCATAGATGAAAGCAGTCGGAAAGACGTGGCATAAAGGATGCCTGCGCTGCGCCTCTTGCAATACCCTATTAGACTCTAAGCGGCTGAACGACAAGGACGGAGAACCACTCTGCGGAAGATGTTACAATAAGGCACGTCCTGTCTTGCACACGGCTCTCCATCTGACGCATTTGATATAGCTTCATGGTCCGCAAGGAAACGGTTATGCTTTACTCGGATAGCCGGGTAGTTAAATCACTCGAGGAATCCCCCTATCCCATGAATCTAACATTGAAGCGGAATAATGTATCCTGAAAGGACTCTTCGATATCATTATTGCACTTGTGTCTGTACTACCTGCCTGTTTTTTCTAGTGTCACCATTAACGAGCCTAGATATACTGTTGTAAGGACTTGTGCCGTCGCCACGCTTTCATATATGCGCCGAGGGGAAATCTATCGAGTCTCATGGCTAATGAACTTGCCATTTTTTTGTCGCGGATTTTGTCCAAATTACCAAGCAGTGCTCCTGATCCATGACCGCTACTAGTAGGTTCCTTATCGTCGGATAGGTCCCGATACACCTTCTGATACGACAGGACGCAGTCTCCGTGGACGACACTATGCAAGGGTCAGACCCTTGCACCCAAAAATAAAAGCTCTCCACCGTTCTCCGCGTTTCGAGATTGCCCCGCGGGCATGAGACTGGGGCCCTTGTTGCGCCGGTCCGAGGGGGGTGGATGCCGGATGAGTTCGCAATCAACGAAAGAGTTTTCGATTTCCGAAATCGATGCCCCCCCGACTGAACGGCCGGTGCCATGATTGCAGAGAGAGAACTCATATTATTCCAGCTACCAGGCGAGTACTCTTGCCAGTGAATGAGGCGAATACATTGATCGCGAGTCTACCAGCTTACCTGTAACATATACCCCCCGGGATAGTATTACTGCCTTTTGGCGTAACAGTCTAAGCGGCGGGCAGTCGAACTGCTTATGGATTGACATCGTTCAGACTGCTAAAAGGCTGTTGACGAGGATCACAAGGAATGTGCCTAGTATCGAAACGGAGCCCTAGATTAGCGATGATCATCGCTCCAGGTCTTCTCCCAGTCACTGACCCCGTTTCACTTGCACGCTTTTTGCATCGTTGGCTCCTCGAATACCGTGACAGCACAGAAGTCGTCAAAAGAAGGCCGACCTTGTGGCTTTCGCCGGTATCGGCTTCGTCTGCCAGTACTAATCCCAAAGAGTAGCCTTGAATCCAGTGTCTAGGGCATGGTGCAGCGTGTGTTCTAATCGGTGCGCCCATGTACGTTGTTGGGGCCTTGGCTTCGGGCCTTCAACCGACGACCACATTGATGATTGATTGATTGGGTACCCACACCACATGCAATGCAGCACGACGCTGCGCATCTTTGCAACCAGAGTTATGGTGATTTCAGCCAAGAGACAGCCTGAGGGGCCGGGGTATGACATTGGCAAGAAACCCAGTTGGTTCCTGCCACTAGACCACTCATCAAGGAACCGGACCATCCTGCATCGTGCACCATGCGGCATGCCTAATAAAAACGGGATTCGCCGTTTAAAAGCTTGCGGATCCCTGATTTCACTACAAGCACGACGTACCGGTAACCAAGTAAGTTTAAATGAGACGCACCTGAGTTGGCGAACACGAGGCCGGGTGACCGGAAATCAGCTCAGGGGTTTGGTTTCGGCAGCCTCGAGTCCACCACGGTGGGCCAGTGCTCATTTATTTGATACCAAGTGGTTACCGCCAAGGTACCGAGACGCGAATGGCGGGGTTGGCAGTATCAGCCGGGTAGCAGTGGATTTTACAGCACTTTTCCGATTATCGATACTTTGGTGAAATTTAGACAATAGAGTTCATTAAGCATTGACCGCATTGGTGATACCGGGCCGCCGGGCCAGGACCGACAGAATTTCGATCAATCACTTCGGCGCCGGTGCCGCACTGCGGTGGAGCTCACTGGGGTGACGATGGCCACCTGTTACAGGCTAAGTTACAGCTCCGAATTCAGAGGATCACCACCGAGAAGAATTGTATATACAGCGGTTTGTATAAAATGTGCTGAGATTCGAGAATGGCATCGATTGATACGTACGCTTCCTCCTAGACACTAGATCACCAATGAATGTCCCTCCTAAGGATACTCCATCCACCAGGTGGTTGATGTATCATTCGCGTACGACCAGCCGTACTGCTGTGCGTAATCTAGGTCATGTAGTATTATCTTCTAGAACATAGCAGCGAACACTATCATATGTCAAATAATCACCAGCGAAAAGAGTTAGGAAAAGAGGGTTCGTCGTGCAGCTGTATGGGATACGGCATCGAGATAATGAGTTGGCTTGTCAAAATTCGCTGGGGGGTTTCTACTGGTGTCTGAGTCTGCCTTCTTGCAAAGCGCTCCATGCTTAGAACCATACGACACCCCTAGATGCGACGTCACGAATGAACACGAAAGCAGACGGGGACGTACTGAAGTGCTCATCATAGCAGAGAACCAGCTGGATTAGAGAATACCATAGTGTTAGCAGCACATGATAATAATGCTGGATGAAGTGCACAAACAAAAAGATGGTGATTGATCGCTCTGCGCTCAGGCGACAAATAAGGAACATCAATATGGGCAAGGCTGACCATCAGATGAGTATGGAACTGGACAACCTGATTTTTTCTCAAACTCACTGAACATTAAAGCATATGTCATGCTAACGTCACGAATCATGAGCGATACAAGGGGTGCCCTGCCCCAACCTGCCCTGAGAGCAAAGAAGTACTTGAAGATTGTCAATGAAGCAAGCGTACAGTGGGACGCGAACACTACTATGCTAAGTAAAATCCACTTAGCGTCATATGATGCACCTGCAAGGAACAGCTGGAATGCACCTATGCTCTTTGATACTGCTACTCTTGGCCCCCAGGGCCAGAAGGCAAGCTCCATGATAGCTTGGATTGCCCCACGGAGATAGCGACTTTATCGACTCCGCCGCCTCTGCTAGGATCAAAAGTGACAATAACAAACCTATCCTCTTGGATCGGTTATAAAAAGCGAACACTACCAGGAACATCGTCTAACCGACAAAACCATGCAGCGAAGGAATTGCCTCTTACCGCGTGAGGCCAGAACAAGCTCGAGCAAGGTTCCAACAAGCTGACTAAATATAAGGGTATATGCCCACCAGAAGTCGCAGAGCATGGGGGGATTGCTGCCATTTGCTAAAGGATCCATGAAGATATTATGCGTTCTAGATTAAATAAGATCAACTGCTCTTCATATGCTGAACGCATTGCAATAAACTTACATGTGAGCGAATAATATGAAGTAGCGGAAAAAAAAGTATGCCAGCTTGGATGGACTTTCATTGCGCATACTGCCAAGTATCGAAGCATGACGTTTGGAAGCCAAACCAGATCACGGCCATGCCAGTTACGCACGTCCAAATATACTCGACTTCGTCGTCAAACGTCACAATGGTGTTCCAGGCCAGAAAAGTAAGTGATGAAACTGAAGGTAAGATAAGCCCAACTCGGTGGGATGTTATGCTTTCGAAACCTACTACTATGGTAGCGCACATCCTGAGCGGCAGCTGCGTACGCGGGAGTTAATGCGGGGTAGACATTGCTTGGAGACATCTTGCAAAACTTGCGAATAATGAGGGCAGTGGAAGTCCAGCGTGACTGTGAGGTTCAGCACACTGTCCCCTTTGTACATGAATCATAATGTACCAGGGTCACTCAGTGGTGCGAGTCACTGTCACTTGTCGCTCCTACTATCATGGATCAGCGATCGATCAGCTGTCGCGGCAGGGACATGATTTGGTGAGAAACAAGTTACGGTCAAGCAACGTAAGCATTTCTCCTCACAGGCCAAGATGAGTTAGTTTACTGGGATTTCATACCCATGACAGATACCTCCCTCAGACTTGTTGTCTCCGTAAATGGATTTCCCCTGGGGAGTGGCGTTATATTCCAGACCTTTGCGTTAGGCCCGGGTTAGCCAGTTTCTCGCTCAGGGTTGTGCCTAAAAAAATATAATATAATTAATTTAATTATATAATTTGTTTTTTTTTTGGGACGAGCGATAAACATTATGTAGCAACTGGCTAGCCTAGTCCTACATAACACGCTAAGGCGGCAGTCAAGACTACCGATCCGAGGAAATGCAGCTTACGCACGCCCCGTGGTGTGCGGGGCAGTGTGGGACTCTGAGCTGGTGGAACATCTCCGTCAAACGGAGGGCCGTGGCAGCCTGATACCCACTAAAACCTCTAGTGAGCCAATAATATTGGCCGATGGGGTTCCAGGTGTGGTGGGTCCGGTCGGACATGAGGGGTTGGTGGGGGAAGCGTGCTAGCAGTGGTCAATATGTAGTCAGCTGTTTATTTTGGCCAGCCATTGGACATGTTCCAGAGCGCGTAGGTTTGAGTTGATATGATATAGCCATGGTTGCGGAGAGTGCGTGTGGGGTCACTGGGGTGAGTGGATGGGTGTCGAGGGTTTTACTACTGGTCGGACGGTAGGCTATTTTCACTAGTGGGTTGCATCAACTTGGGTGTGTGGGCGACGTACTAGCGCATCATGTTAGTAACAGACATGGGGATCTGTATGTTGGGGTCGTGTAGAAAGGGTTTTTTTTTCGAGTTGTATTGTATTATTGGGGCCAGACGTGTAGTCTACCATCGTGTGGCCTTGCCCACCCGTTAGGACATGGGAAAAACCGACCATGGTGGTGGTAGCGGCTCAAGGGGCCCCCGTGTTGATTGTTTCGTGGCGGTGGTGAGTTGGGTGGTGAGTTGGTTGCGGTTAGTCTACGGGTGGTTTTCAGGTGCTGAGTGAGTGGGGTATCTGCGAGTGGGTTGGCAGTGTCCGGTGCCGTCCTGAGTCGGGCGTTTTGGGGCGTTTAGGCTAGTAGGTTTGGCGGTGCTGAGTTAGTTGTGCGGGTGCGGCGTGGCTCAGTCCTGGTTCGGTTGGGTTTACTTATTGTTCGGTCACTCGTAGGCATCGGGTTGGGTCATGGTGGTAGGCGGGGTGTGGCCTGGTCTGGTCTGGTCGGGGGCCAGGTTTTTGCCTGCTTTTTACTGCCTTGCCCACCCTATTAAGGTGTGGGAAAAACCAACCATGGTGGTGGTAACGGTTCAAGGGCCCTTTATATAATTTGTTACAGTCGACTCCCTCATAACGCATACCAGGGATAACGCATACTCCCTCATAAGCCATAGGTTTTTGGATTCCCGAACTGCTTTTTGACGCCCTATGTCTCTCCAATAACCCATACTCCCTCATAACCCATACCTTTTAAGCTGTCCCGACAGGTATGCGTTATGAGGGAGTCGACTGTAGTGAAATGCTGAAATGCCATCATGGGTCGTTGTTGTCCCTCAGTGTCAGTACATACCCAGGAACGCATCAACAATTCCATGACTCGACAATCTTGCTCAGTTTTACAAGATTTCGGTGTATTGCAAGTGACTATGCAACAATGCGACACAGGCCAATGTGCCGACATGGCAACGGCCATCTTCGATCTGTCTTAGCGCCCACCCTGTCCACTTCTCCCTGCATTACCCTGTCGCCACCTCCTGAGTCCTGGTCCAGTAATCACTGCACACTTTTGTACCGCTGACAGTGCACGACGGTCGCTGCATGTTGTGGTCTCGGCAACACCCTCACCTCACCCCACTGCCTCGCCCTCCAAACCTTGGACCCGCCCTTGCCCTTGCATTCAAGTCCCCGCTATTACAACGACCCATCTCACCTCGCCGCATCGAGGACGGCGTCGACGATGCGTTGTCAGTGGACACAACGGCATGCTACCACAATATGACGATGATGGTCACCCCCGCCCGCCTTCACATTGTTCCTGCCCTCCTAGGCAACACAGACCCATCAGTGAACACTAAGTATTAATACTCGGAAGATGGCTCAAAAACCCAAGGTGTATGCTAGATTATTACATCTTCCAGAGATCACCGTCTGCCAATAGACCTACCTTTGGGCCTATCCCGAGGGGGTATGCGTTAGGAGGGAGTTGACTGTACATCGATTACCGCGCTTACAATAGCGTTTATCGCAACCCGAAAATCAAATCCATCGATACTTTCCCGCAGCAGAAATGAGTCGGAACCGTAAGTTCAGTGACAGACGTGCGAAACAACAACTTGACTTGTAAGTTGTCACATATACTAATTGAACAGGGGACAATAGTCGCTCTGTTAGTCGCTCAGTCGTTCGCTCTAATGGATCATCCTACCTCCAATACTCGAAGGATTATGCCTCCTCTCGATCCCAGTATTTACGCACTAGATGAAGCATCCTTGGCATTCTTCAAGTCCAGTACCGATATCCACGATGACGATCAACTCAAGGAACATATTCTCAATGTCCAAGCACAAGCGTATGCTGTATGTGCTCGAGGCAGTCCAATACCCAGGGAGATCTCTGGATACCAAGTTTGATTTTCAGGTGGCCCCGTACCCTAGCATACGTTCGTTCAATTTCACAAAGTAGGCTTGTCGTCATACGAGACCGATGTCGATGCCTCATATGCTTGCAAGGCTCAAGATATCCAAGATGCCCGCGTACAAGAATGTTTTGAAGCTGGGTCAAGAACGCAAAGGGGCTATACTCCTTGACATTGGATGTTGTTGTGCGTTCTTGCGCTACCTCCTACGCATGTGAAGGTGCTGCATGTTGGCTTTTTAGTTGGTAATGACGCACGCAAAGTTGCAGCAGACGGCTTCCCTGTCGAACAGATCATTGCATCGGATCTGAAGCGAGGTGAAACTATTCTACCTGCTGGTCTAGTTTCTGATACTCAATTTACGGATCATGTCCAGAATTCTGGGACCTCGGTCACGTACTCTTCCGCTCCAGTCCAGAGTCGTTTCCAGTACCATTTATCGCGGGAGACGCCCTCGATCCGGCTTTCTTATCTCCGTTCTTGGACGCAGTGCAACCTACGACGGAGGTCAACTTGTCGAATATCAGCACACTGAATGAACTTCGTGGGCACGTTTTAGTAATATGGGCTGCTGGGTTATTCTATGTCAGTCTCGCTCCATCCACGATTGCGTTCGCAGACAACTGAAGATTTTCTTTGAAGCTTTTCTCCGAGAAGGATCAGCGTCAACTCGCGCATGCCTTGGGACGCCTCTTGTCTCCAGAGAGTGGTAGCATCATATTCGGCGCTCACGTAACGACATACGACAAGGGAGTGATCGGTGATAGAATCTCTGAGAAGAGCGCTATAATGTTTTGCCACAATCCAGATTCTTGGAAAGAACTGTGGGTGGGGAAATCGACTGATCAAGCCATCCGTCCTGTGGATAACACAGGCGGTCTTGATGCAGCAGTTTTCACTCCTGACAGTGTGAGGATCGAATCAAGAATGATTTCGGTGCCATCTACCACCTCGGACGGGGTATGGCTCTTTGTGTGGAGTATCACCAGGGTATGATGTACATATATTCTTTGATCACTGGCAGTATTTGAAGTAGACGAACGCTACGCGCTGAGTTGCTTATTCGTGTCTCCTATGTTATGGTTAAACTTATCTGCCGATGTTCGTCTGTTTTGGCCAGTGGGGCAGACAAGCTCCCATCTTTCCCATCCGACGCGATAGGCCACACGCGAGCATGCCCGGAAGAGGGATAGTACTCAGCTATTACAAAGAAGCCAGCAGCAAACACTGCGTTCCTGATCGCACGAGAAACAGATTGAATTTTTGAGGGAGACTCCGAGATCATCGGTTCATCGCCATTGCGATTGCATCACCCTTTTAGTTTCACTACTTACCACTCACTTAATTACGATGCATGATAAGTTCCGACGGAGCCATAACGATTCCGATGCTGTGCGCAAGCACATTATCAGCGAGCAGGCTTGTGATAATCCGGGTGCAGCCTGTTCCCGAGCCAGTAACGGCGACGTTAGGCACGTTTGTGCAGCCCCGCCAGGGCGCAGCGTCTGTACGAACAGATGGGCCTAGGTTGGCATGATCAGTCGCGGAGGCTGCCGACTTGCAAGGACGATTGTAGTCCTTTCGTGACCTTGTCTTGCTTAGGATATGTCCCCATGTTCCTGGACAGCTTGATGGTATCTGTCATCATTCAGTTCAGTTCAGGCACGCGTTCGTGGAACAGGAGACGGTGCGCAATGTGCCAATTCTACGCACAGCTCTCGCCCACAAATATCTGGATGCCGGTTGACGTCTCGTGCAGGTGATGTGCGAACTTGAAGAGGAGGCTCTGCTTACACAGAGAACGCACCGAAATGTCGTGTATAAGCATACATACGAGGATGTCGAAAGGAAAGATCTAGCGCGACGACACCGCTCCTACAGGGCCTCTCCGTCCACGACCACCCCGTCCACCTTTTCATCTGTCGCAGACAAATTGGTGCTCGCCTTCTCCACACCCTCGTCCGCGTTGGCGACGTTGGGCACGGGCCCGGTGAACCAGTGCACCCCGCCGTACACGGGGAAGTAGTACCACACGAGCGCGAGCACGAGGACGCCGCCCAGGACGACGACCGTGTAGTTCATGTCCGGCGTATTCGTTTGCGGCGTCGTGGGGAAAAAGAATATGATGATCATGAACGCCATGAACGTCACCGAGATAACGGCGACCGGGAGACTCTGCATTCATACGTCAGCTTGTCGTACACTGTGTTGAAAAATTGGAACAAGCAAGGAGGAAACTGACGAATATGCCGAGGTTGAACGGTCCGGGCTTGAAGTCGTTTTTGAAGATGAACCTCGTCGCGATTGGGATTGAGTAGGCCACGTAGAGGCCGGTCACGGAGAGTGCAAAGACGGCGCCGATGGCTTGAGCTCCGGCGAGGGAGAGAAGGCCGAGGAGAACCGCAATCGCAGCGACCCACCAGACGGTGTTCACAGGCGTGCCTGTGAAGCTGTTCATGCGGTACAGGATGTTTGAGAGTGGAAGAGCACCATCACGTGCGAACGCAAAGGATTGACGTGAGGCGGCGAGGACCTAGGCACACGGCCTCAGCGAGAACACAAGCACAACCGGCGAAGAAAATTCACCATGCTCGATCCCATCATGTATCTGACCGTAAGGTGAGCAAATGAATACATAGATAGGTTAAAACGAGAACTCACTGCCCAAGGATGACGAAGGACCACAAGGTAAGGGTACCCGTTTGTCCGAATCTGGTCAAGAAGATCTGTGCCATAGGCTGAGCGCTGTCTATGAGACTCGTGAGGTCGGTTCCCATGGTGAACGCGAGAGATATGTTGATAGCTAAGTCCCCACGACGTTCGCCGTCAAGACACGAACGATAGCAATTAGGTAGAAACGCGCACCCCAACCGAGAACACCAGCGATAGCGATCGCACCCACCTACGCAAATTAGCTACGAGTCACTCAAATTGGAGCATATGCTCACAATTGCCCATGGCACGGCAGTCGCTGCATTCGCGGCTTCCTCACTAATGTGCACACTTGAGTCGAATGAACCTAGACAGTGCATGCACTACGATCAACACGCTCCGCTTTGCAGATGAAGAGATGACCATACAGATCGTCCAAAGAGGAGCAAGGAAAGACAGAATAAAGGCGTAGCCGTTCGGCCAACCATCAGCTAGGTGACCGGAATTAGACATGTCAAAAAGAGACGATAAAAGACACAAACCATTGGAAAAGTTTCCCAAGGCGAAGGCGGCAGTATTCATTTCTGCTTTGGGGGTAGCAGCCGGAAGACCGATGATGACTGCGAAGCAGAGGCTGATGGGATAGGTCAGTCTGCAGGGCTTGAAGGAAGCTCGGACGAATCCGACGAGGTGTTTGAAACACAGGCAAGACACTAAAAATTCACTCTGAGATACTCACCAGAGGTTGAGAATGATGTAGATATTCTGTAATCTCGCGAGGATGGTGGTGCCAAGAGAGCAAACGACAGCATGGGAGAAAAGGATCGCCACATAGATCCCGCTGCATGAACGTCAGCAACGGCAAATACAACATAAACAAAAGAGAGAATTCTAGACGAAAACGCGGGATTGACAAAAGCGAGGACGTACAAGGTTTGTGCCTGTGTAGCAATAAAATTCTGGTTTCCGATATTGATTGCTGCAGCAATCTGGACGGCGCAACCCCAGTCGATGGAAGCTAAAAGCATCATACGAAGCATCGCGCCATCAAGTCAGTCGAAGCTATACAGAAAGATGACTAGCTCACCAACTGACGCGATGGATCCTATCGTATTTGCATCTGACAGGACTGTAAACCGGCTGGAAAGAGTGTGTGCAGATTGGACGTACAACCGACGATCCAAGAGAGAAGATTTCGCCAACGAGGGGAAGCCAGGGAGTGCGTCCAAAAGTAGAGCTGTGTATTACGCATAGTTTATCTAACTGTGTCGGGGAGTATGTCATGCCAGAACTCACACCACCAGAAGTAGGTGCCGCGGAAGCAAGCTCTGCCATGGACATTCCGATACAGAGGACAAACAAGCTCGCGACCGCCCACTGAGTGAATTAGGTAAAGTCAGTGAACAGGACAGAGGGGATATAAAAGCAACGAATGGCACAAGTCGTGCTGGTTAAATCGCCGTGATTGCGGTCGTCGAGAAAGTGGTCGAGAGCTCCAAGCACTCAAAGAGAAAGAAAGGACACCTACACCCCATACCATCGCTGAAGGACCGCCATTCGGAATGGAGTAAAAAAGGACGGAGCTATGCGTCCACGTCGGACACGGTGAGCGACATCATGCGAACATGCTGGGTACGATCAAAACACTCACGCGATCGACGGAAGCAGACCGATAATGCTGAATGCAACTCCAAAGACCTATACATGCAACTCGGTCAGGGTTTATAAACAAGAAAGGCTTATGTAGTCACCTCTAAGGGGGTGAATGCTCTTTTGAATTCTTGTTTATATCCAAGCTCGGCGAGAAGCTGCTCGTCGGCCGTCGCAACGGCCTGCTTGTTAGCCATAGGAACAGATGCAGGGATAAGGATGTGAAAACGGGAAGTGCCGGTGTATGTGAATCAGAGAGCTTGATGCTTTTATCCTGTGGAACCAACGCTCCAAGTGCGCAGCGTGACAGGGTGGGAATAGGTCGGATACGGGATGATGATAAGGCCCATTGCGATAGCACGGTTCCCGGGAAACAAAACCGAAAAAAGTGATGACCATGCCGTGCGGCAGATAGATCATTTGCGACGACACCGGTGTGACTGATGGAGGCGATGACGTCGAGTTTGGGATGCTCTCTAGTGAACATATTCGGCGAAGAGATCTCCCCCATCTCCTTTGGGCATGCACGTACTTCTTGAAGGAGATTGGTCGAGAGGGTAAGAATAACCTGACAGTCACGCGACGCGACACACATGATCGATGATCGTTGATCAGTACTAGTGCTAGTGATTGTTGATACAGTATCACATACACTTTCCTGTTCATCGTTTTGACAAAGCAATATTGTGCAATGTGCAGGGTGTAATTGTTCAAACGATTGCATTTATTAATGGTCTCATAAGAACCACTACTTCCTGAAGGACCCTTGATTTCCTCATTCGCTCGCATTTGAGAGCTATGGTTGGAGGAAAAGAAAATGGCAACGTGGAATTGACGTGGAACTATGGAATCACGTGGCTGTGTAATACATGATGGTTTCGTCGGCGGGTGATATCGTGTAGTAGCGAAGACGTGTCCGCTAGGGAGTCTGTAAAATTGTTAAAAGGTTACAAGACGAGTCGTAGCGTAACTAAGAGCTGATGACGTCGAGTTTGGAGCAATTCGAGATCTATGCACAAATCCCGGTAAGGAGACAAAGTGGCAACGTGGAACTACAGAATCATGTGACCGTGGAAAGACTAGAATTTTCAGTTACATACGTGGCTCGAGTCGGAGGAGAAATATAAAACAGGAACTTCTCTCCGCAAACATCAAAACACTCCTCTTCTCTCCTCCACGTCGTGCATGGCGATGACCAGCCCACACCGCCGCCCATTACGCGTAAAGTCACGCCGCATGGCGTCCTCACTCTCACTTATCCTCTTCGCTTTCTTCGCACTCATTTGTTTGTGCCCCGCCATCTCCGCGCAGGAGTCCGGGAAGAAGAGCGAGTATGGGACGGTCATCGGTATCGGTCAGTACTTTCACTCTTCTTCAGCTGCTTTGGTAATCCTGACCGATTCTCTTTTTGTAGATTTGGGAACTACGTATGTTTCCGCTGCTTCGGTCCATTCCATTTACTGACTGCTCATTGCTTGATTTCAGTTATTCTTGTGTTGGGTGAGTCCCCCCGTGTAACTCTCCTGTACCTCTTCGCTCATTGTTTGCATAGTGTTCAACGAGGTGGTCGCGTGGAGATCATCGCAAACGATCAAGGTCACCGTATAACACCTTCATGGGTCAGCTTCACCGACGATGAACGGCTGTATGTTGCCAAACTTGTTCGTTCCTCATTTCTGCTCACACCTCCTTAGCGTTGGCGACTCTGCCAAGAACGCTTTCCACTCTAACCCCGAAAACACCGTGTTCGACGCCAAACGATTGATTGGTCGCAAGATGGACGATAACGAACTCAAGCGCGATATCAAGCATTTTCCTTTCGGTGTTGTTGACAAGGCCGGGAAGCCTGCCATCCAAGTCAACTACAAGAGCGAGACGCGCGAATTCGTGAGTTTTGCTAGTTTACCAGAACCGCGGGAAAGCACTGAACTCGCCCCGTGCAGACTCCTGAAGAAATCAGCGCCATGGTTTTGATCAAGATGAAGGAAACTGCCGAGGCATACCTGGGTGAAAAGGTTACCCATGCCGTCGTCACTGTCCCTGCATGTGAGTAAACGCGTTGCATGGTAAATTCTAACACTGATGTGTTTATTAGACTTCAACGACGCTCAGCGTCAGGCGACCAAGGATGCTGGTACTATTGCCGGTCTTCAGGTCCTCCGTATCATCAACGAACCCACCGCCGCTGCCATCGCATACGGTCTCAACAAGAAGGGTGGCGAGTCTCAAATCATTGTCTATGATCTCGGTGGTGGAACCTTTGATGTCTCGCTCCTGTCTATCGACGACGGTGTCTTTGAGGTCCTTGCGACTGCTGGTGACACTCACCTTGGAGGCGAAGATTTCGACAACCGGGTCATTGATTACTTTGTCAAGCTTTACAAGAAGAAGACGGGCACCGACGTCACCAGCAACTTGCGCGCCATGGGCAAGTTGAAGCGTGAAGTTGAAAAAGCCAAGCGGACTTTGTCGAGCCAACAGTCTACACGGATCGAGATCGAGTCCTTTGAGGACGGCAACGACTTCTCCGAGACGCTTACCAGGGCCAAGTTTGAGGAACTGAACATGGATCTCTTCCGCAAGACCATGAAGCCCGTCGAGCAAGTGATCAAGGATGCCAACGTCAAGAAGGAAGACATTGATGAGGTTTGTGGCTCGTATTGATTGATTTGTACGATTCTAATGCGGTAGCGATAGGTTGTGCTCGTTGGTGGTTCTACCCGTATCCCCAAGGTCCAACAGCTCTTGAAGGAGTACTTCAACGGCAAGGAGCCTTCCAAGGGTATCAACCCTGACGAGGCAGTTGCCTACGGTGCTGCTGTCCAGGGTGGTATTCTGTCGGGTGAGCAGGGCACTGAAGATGTCGTCCTTGTCGATGTCTGTCCCCTCACTCTGGGGATCGAGACCACCGGTGGAGTCTTCACGAAGCTCATCCCCCGTAACACCGTCATTCCTACTCGCAAGGCTCAGATGTGGGTCAACTTTTTTATTGGTTGAGTTTCATGAACTGACTAGAGTATAGCTTCTCGACGGCTGCTGACAACCAGCCGACTGTGCTGATCCAAGTGTACGAGGGCGAACGTGCGTTGACCAAGGACAACAACCTTCTCGGCAAGTTTGAGCTTTCTAGCATTCCTCCTGCGCCACGTGGTGTCCCTCAAATCGAGGTCAGCTTTGAGATTGACGCCAATGGTATAATGAGGGTCGGTGCTTCCGACAAGGGAACGTGAGTACATTTGACGAGTATAAGAGTGAGCGAACTAATCTGTTGTTACCAGTGGTAAATCGGAGTCGATCACGATCACGAACGAAAAGGGACGCCTGTCGAAGGAAGACATTGAACGAATGGTTCGCGAGGCTGAGGAATTTGCGTCTGAGGATGATGCGAACCGCAAGCGGATCGAATCTCTGAACTCGCTGTCGTCGTTTGTGTTTGGTCTCAAGTCTCAACTTGCGGACCAATCTGGCCTTGGTGGCAAGTTGGAAGACGAAGACAAGAAGATGCTCTTGTCTGGGATCAAGGAAGTGACGGAGTGGATCGATGAGAATGGGCAGACTGCGACGACGGATGAGTTGGAGGAGAAGTTGGCCGAGATTCAGAGTGTCGTTGGCCCGATCACGAGCAAGTTGTATGCAGACGCTGGTGCGGATGGGCCGGTGGACGACGACGAACCCTTTTACGACCACGATGAGCTGTGAAAATGGTCGTCTTTGATTAAAATGTGTCACTTTGTTGTTATTAGCGTTGATCTACGCACTCGAGCCAACCAATAATTTAGAGCGAACTTATTTTGGCGATGATAGAGTTTAGAGTGTGATGGGCACCGGCTCAATGGTAAATGTGTATGTAAGCGACAATGCATTTCCGGGGGATGGTAGTTTATATGATACAAGATGACGTCCAAGAAAGAAGTAGGTATGCAGCCGGAATTAAGTGGTGCACGTATGTACGATGGGTGAGTGATGCAATGCGTGGTATGATGGGGAGCGGTCAGTCGTCGTCGTCGTCGTCGTAAACTGGGCGTATCGGACGGTAAGTGGGGAAGGTGGGTGAGTGGTCTTTGTCTGGAGGGACTGCGAGGACGAGACGGAAAGCGTCCTTTCCGTTGAGATAGAATCGATAGAGACGTTTCTCGCGGATGAAACCGAGGGATTCGTAGAGGGAGAGTGCGGGTATGTTGTCGAACTCTGTTTCGAGGACGACCTGGGTGGGTGAGGTCAAGAAACGATCGGTCATGGGCTTGGGATGACTTGCCTCGGTGACCCCACCGAGTTTCATACCTTCGATGGAGCGGCGGACGAGTGTGCTGGCTGTCAGGTGGGTTGAGGGCAATGGTGGTAAGTGGGCGGTGCGGTGAGCTCACCTACGCCGCGTTGACGCCAGCTCTTGTTTACGCTGAGCATGGCGATGTAGCCTCTGTTTGAGATGTGCTTGTGCATGCTCTGCTTGCACACGATGACGCCTATCGGCACGGATGACCCGGCGGGTATGGCCTGGTAGGGTGGTAAGCGGGCGGGACGTGATCGAGGTGTCGACGCACGAGGAAGGCGAGCTGTGGCCTTGATGATGATGAAGTGAGTATGGTAGTTGAGGGGTGGATGTATGCTTACCACTGGTGTAGAAAGTAGCGATAAGTGTAGATGACGTATGGCTCGCTGAGCTCGCTCTGTACGAGAGACATGATGTGAGGCAGATCCGACTCTCCTAAATATTCTCGGTACGAAATTTCTCCGCTCATCGTCGTCGCAGACAACATTAAATTCCCACGCTCTCTCTCCATGGACTCTCTCAGGTCCCTCCTCGCTGCCACACTCGCATCCCGTGCACACCGCGAACAAGACCTCTTTGACGATCTCATCACTCACAAGAACAGACTTAGACTCTTATTCAACGTCGGTCAGCCATCACAACACGAACAGCGCGAATTGCTCTCCGGTTCGTATTTCTCTTGCACCGCGTCCTCTTACTGACCCGCATATAGGAAAGATATCCATAGACGGAACATCTCTCGCAGTAAACGACGACTTTGCACGTCAGGCGACATTCCTCGCACAGCACCTTCAATGCTCAGAAAAATACGTCGCGGCTATTCTCCATGGCGTCATGTCAGACAACCCAAACATCGGTCCAGTCGACTCCATCGAAGCATCCGTCGTCGAGTTCCACCAGCGACGTCGCCATCTCGTAGACTGTCTTCGCTACCTCTTGGACGCGGCTGAGCTCGCGCTGCTCCCCGACGCGCCTAGGCTCTACCTCCGCCTCGAGGCCTTTGTCAGGCAGGAGCTCGTGCCTGCCCAAAAGTCTGCGGGTGCGGACGCCTCCCTCGCCTCTCGCGTATTCAACCAGGTCGAGTCTCTCGGTGTCGCAGTCGCGCAGGCACAATCAGCCAGACAAGGCGCACAGACAAACACGGTTCCGCCCTCTGCCACATGTCCGTCCATCTTTTTTTTTTTTTCTGGTGGCATTCCTGACCGACTCTAGGTGCATCACCGTCTTTGGGCTATGACATTCTCAACGCTCGCTACGACTCTCTCAAGTACGAGCGTCGCTATCTCGCCATGGTGTATTATCAGATCGCCCGTCTCGGATACTTTTCTCCGAGCGACGTGCAAAAGTCGATAGATTGGCTGCAGGCTAACCCAAACGACCCCATGACCTTTTACGTCCTCGCCGCCACACTCGCCGCGTTTGACCCCGCAGACCCCCATTCATTTGCCGGTAAAGTCCGCAAAAACCTCGCCATCGACAAGGCTACCATCGCATACATGAAGCGCCAGCTCGCTCAGACTACAAACTGGAAAGAACCTGGCCTAAAGGCGACCGTGGCGCTAAAATGGACGCTCTTCATGACCGAGACCAGACACCGCGACCCTTCGTTGGAAAACCAAGACGGTTTCAAGACAGACGAGCTCGAGTCTCAGATATGGAACGCCGTTCAGGGAGACGCGTTTTCGTATCTCGCTGCCTCCCTCCTTCAGCTCCAGAAACGCACGCACACCTCGCCCATGTCCTCTTTTGCCCAGCTTCTGCAAGAGCAACAGGAGCAACAGCAAAAAGAACCGCTTGCCGACGAATTCAAGCTGGCCGTGCTCGACGCGTGCGACGTCCTCATCAGGTCTCTGCTCACGTATGCCAGCTCAGAGCTGCGCAAGATCAAGCAGAGGCAGGAAGACGTGCTGGCGAGCGTTCGGACCGACAGGTCGAGGATGTTTAGGTCAACTGCTTCTGTCAGCGGCGAAAGTGAAGGTCAAACCCCACCACGCAGCGACGTCGCCATGCTATACTCACTCATCGGCATCCTCTACACCTCCCTTCCGTCCGAACGCGCCCTCCAGTTCTGGGGTGCAACGCCGCTTGGCGAGTCAAACCGTCTGTCCTACATGGAGGTCACGGAAATGTCTGCGGGAAAACTACCGTCGTTCTTGCAATGGGCCGTGTGGTCCACACAAGTCCGAGACGTGAACATGACGATGGCCTTGTACGACATGCTTTCAGGCCTTGCAAAGGGTCAACAATGTAGCGAGCTCGCGTACAACTTTCTTGCTCGAGGTGGCGGGGAGGTGATACCAGGCAGTAGTCTACAGAACACCGCCGGTTCGTACAACGCCGCCCCTTCGATATCGTGGACTACTATCTTTGCCCTTCTCGAGTCGTGGGCTTCTCCCGCACCAAACCAACGCGCCAACCAACCTCCTCAGCAATCTCTCGCCACGTCGTTTGGCGGATTTGGTTCACTTGCCGCCTCACAACCTCCCCTCCCACCTACTCAGCAGCCTCCACAACACATTCCCATCGGACCCAAGGACGTACTTCTTGCTCAAGCTTTTCTTCGGCTTCTGTCCACCGTGGCCACGAGCTCTGTCGCCGTGCGTCTCGCCATATCTTCAAACACCCAATTTCGCGCCATTCCAACACTGGTCTCGCTCGTCCCTCTTGGTATTCCTTTGGAGCTGAAGGGGGCCATATTTGATGCTCTCGCCGCGTTTTGCGAGCCTGGGGCGGGTGTCGCTGGCGTCGACCTATGCAAAAATGTGTGGATGCTGATGGAGAGAGTCGAGGTGATCAACGTGCGTGCGTGCGTATCCGGGCGATCAGTCGGCGCAGGCGCTGTTTTGCCGCCTGTCAAGGGTGTGGAAGTCGAGTTGGACGAGGTGGAGGCTGTCTACAAGCTGTACCCCGCCACCATTCCGTTCTTGAATCTCCTCGCTACGTTGCTGCACACGCCAAAGAGGATCTCACCGCGGAGTCTGTTGGCCGACACCGAGCCGCTCAACACTATTCCCGAGACCCTGGGCCAGCCCTATCGCCTACCTGGTATCGGTCCCTATGTCAGTTTCGTGGTGGACAATGTGTTCGCGGGCTTGCCTCGCCGGGAATATGCGCGACACTCGGAACGATGGAGAATGAACGATCTGTGCCTCAAGTTTGTCGAGCGCGCCCTGGCTGGGTGGGAGATCGAGAACCTCGTCCGGGGAAGCGAAGACGGGTCGTTGAAGCGAGAGACCGTCATCCCGTTGCTCATTCATCCTGGATTTGAAGTGCTCACTCGGTTACTCACGAATTCATCCCTCCAGTCCACCATCCTGTCCTACATCGTCGACGGCATCGAAGGTTTCGAGCGCGAGCTCCCATCTGAAGAGCCTTACTTTTTGCTGACGATCATTCGCGTGCTTCGGATCATTCGCCGAGTGCTGGAGATTCAAGACGTCTTCCTCGACGTGCTGGTCCCCGTCCTGTCTGAATTTGACAGTGCGCCGTTCGTGGGGACCGTGCGTTCGCGCTCGTTTTACACGCGGTTCGACCAAGCGCTGGCGTACGGCACGAAATATATCCCTGCGATCGCGGCATACGTCGTGTACCCGGCCTATCCGGAGCTCGTCTTGCTCTCCGTCAAAATCATGTCTCAACTCTCTTCGTCGACATCCATCACGAGTCTGCTCACGCTCGTCGAACGCAGCTCGGACTCGGAACGTATTCTCAGTGGGTTTAGGCAATTGTTGGACGTCGAGTCCCTGGACGACGTCGATGCGTCCGAAACGCTGGCCGAGCAAATCACGGGTGCTGGTGCGGCGGATCGAGAGAGCCAAGAACCGCTGGATCAAGCCATCAGGATCGCGATTCTCGACCTTCTCGTTCGAAACACGGAAGCTGGGACTGCGTACCCTAACGTTGGTCATTTCCTCTTGTTTGGTGGTGCGGAGAGCGAGTACCAGATTCAAGACCCGCATGCGATCGGCGCACGCCGGACGTGTGCGCACGTTATTCTCGACATTGTCAATGTTGGCGTGCCGCGGATGCGAGCCAAGGGCAAGGATAGGCAAGGTGCGCGCAGGGCACAGGCGGCGACGATGCACGCGGAACCTCTTTTTAATGTCCTACCCGCTCTGAGCGAGCGGTGCTATCGCATCATCCACCAGCTCTCCTTGCACCCTCGTACTTCGGATGCGACGATGCGCTATCTGCGCACGCGGGAAGACTTTTTCGTGCGTCATCTCGCGGTGATTCCATCCAAGGTTCCGCAAGCGACGCAAGAGCCGTTTATCGAAGTTTTGTACCACGACGGGTCGCGCGTGCTGACGAGCGTGGCGACGCTCCGCGCGTTTATCGACTTGCGTTCTCGAATACTGGACCTGGCAGCGCTGGATTTGCATGTGTTGACGAACAAGGGTCATCACAAGGGCGTGTTGGAGATTTTGCAGATTCTATATGGGACGGACGCGGGCGAGGTGGATTGGGTGGACGAGATGGGGATGGGGGTGCAGCCGTTCAGAGAGATGGGTCAGTCGCACCTGCGGATCATTGAACTGGTGCAGTCGTTGAGTTTCGATTGGTCCGACTCGCTCACGACGACGGCCATTGACCTCGAGTATCTCGGGTCGCTGAACTTGCAGACGTGCGTGCGCGTCGACGCGACGGGGTGCGAGGTGGTCGACCAGTTGGCGTTGTTGTCACTCCTCACGACCGCATGCCGGACGTTGCATTCGCAAGGCTGCATCACGACGACTGCTCAGGCGGACAAGCTCAACACGGAGACGGGCTATATTCTGGAGAGCTGTGCGATCGAGAATCACAGACGGCAAGTGGCGCATACAGTCGCGACCGGTTACGAGGCGTGGCGTCGACTGCTGGAAATGACGCTCACGAAATGTTTCCACCGACTGCCGCACGACCGACGGGAAAACATGCTGTTCGACCTGCTACACGTGTTACCTGGGATCGTACGCTCCGACGTTCAACAAGGGACGGCCGTCTTACTTTCCGAGGCGATTCTATCTACGATCACGAAACTGCGCGAGGACCGACGGCATCAAGTCATGCTTCAATCTGCCGGGGGAGACGTCGACGCGGGTTCGTTGCCTACCGAGCGCCTGTTTGGACTTCTTCGGAGCCTGCTCGAATGCGTGTTGGACAATAACCGTTCGGAGCTAGTACGCGGCAACCTCTACGCTTGCCTGATCAACTATCTCCATCTCGTGTCTGCGGACGACGGGCACGTGGACGTGGAAACCTCTTCTTCTGTGGTCGATACGTTTGGAAAGCGGTCGATGGCATTGTCGGTGTCTGCGCTCGGTTCGAGGGACGAGCTATCGATGTCGCTGGCGGAGAGCCGCGGTGGGTTTGGTGGGTCTATGCGGTCGTCGCCGATGCCTGCACACGTACACACGTCGTCTGCGTTGGAAGCGGGCACGTTGTCCGTGATGAAGAACACGATGGAGCGATTGGTGGGCACGATATCGCGGGACGCGATCGATGGGACGGAGGTGTGGAAGACGGTGGCGTTTATGCTGCTCGATTCGCTGGCGCATTTGTGTCGCGGGGACGCGTCGCGCGTATTGTTGGCGTCGTTGATGCGGTATGGCGTCTTGACGAATTTCGTGAGAGGGTTGAAGGAGGCGGAGATGCATTTGCAGGGTGTGTTGAAGCCTGATCCGGGTGCGTCGAGCCGTTTCGAGTCTCGTCGTGTGTGTGGACTGATGGATTGCGCAGATGACTTGAACCCGGTGTACGTGTACGAGGCCAAGATGTCCTTGTTCACGCGCATGGCGCAGACGCGATTGGGTGCGGAGCGGTTGTTGGAGGCGCAGATCCTCCCCATCTTGTCGCAGTGCGAGTTTTTGGATACGAGGCCGGAAGAAGATCAATCGTTCATGGGTGCGTTTTGTCGTCGTTGACGGTCCTGTGCCTTGGCTCACGCGCTCGTAGACCAAGATTCGTTTTTGCCTTGTGCGATTCAGCGGTATCATCAGTTGTTTATGCCGGCGCTGCAGTTGGTCGCGGCCATGCTCGCATCGCTGGGTACGAAGCACACGACGGCGAATCACCAGGTGGGTCGCGCGTGTTAGGATTGGTCTGCGTTGTACTGATTCGCTTGCTTAGGCCCTCGAGTTTTTGTCGAGCCACCGAGACACGATCGTGATCATGCTCAAAAACGACAGCGACGAGGTGGCGCTGTCGTATATCGAAGAGATCCATTTGCTCGTGTCGCTCAGCGGGAGTCTCCTTCCGCTCGTTCCCAAATCAGAGCTGGCAAGTCGGTTCTCATTTTTATTAGCTGGTCGAACTGACGGACGTGATATGAACAGTCCACGATGAATACCGGTTTTGGGGGCATACATGGTGCGGTTTTGGGATTGGCTGCGCGGTGTTTGGGTAACGGCCGATGGAGTCAGTCTGTCCGGCCCCAGACGGAGGCCGAGATCGCGCTCGCGAGCGTGTTTGCGCCGGGACATCAATCCGAGACCAAGTTTGACGTGCAAGTGCGGAGGCAGGAGCTGTTGCTCAAGCGAGCGGTGATCGAGTACCTCGGTGCTGCGAGCGAGTTTACGGAGCCTGAGATTTCATTGGTGTTATCGCCCGTGTTGTCGGTGCCGAGACACGACGAACGGCCGTCCCGTGTGATTGGTGAGTGTTTTTGTTTCGTCTTGATTTTGGGTGTGATACGAACCCGACGCACAGCTACGATTCCGACGGTTGGGGATGCGATCGAGGCGTTGAATGATCTGTGCGACGAACTGGCGGCGACGTTGAAGCAGATTGCGGATCTCTCGGCGGAGCTGTCCTCGCGCGATCATATTCGAGTGGACCATATCCAAGAGGTGCGTCATATGTGGTCTCTTTCGGCATCCTAAAGACTGAATCTTTTGCAGGTTGTTTGCATCTCGGATCCAGCGTTCTTGCAAGACCTCGACATGGCGCAAAAGCGATCGTTGATTCATGAAGCGTACCAACGGCTCGTGCGCGCGTTCCGGGACGAGGTTAAGACGGTGCTCGGTACGTTTTATGTTTTCTCTTGTTCGCAAACGCTGTATGAATCGGGTGCAGGTACGACGGAGATGTTGTTGTTGTTGTTATGGCGGCACGTAGCGCGGTACGTCGAGGCGTCGAGCGATGGTGTATCGTCGTTAGCGCAAGCTGCTCCTCCGAATCTGCGAGCGTCGATGCGGTTGTTGCCGGCACTGGACGTGAACGCGTTCAAGGACGAGTGCGGGAAGCGGTTCGTGGGTGCGTTGACGCGGATATCGAGTCTTGATTTGGTGAGTTGCCACATTCGTGTCGTGTTGCATGAAGGTTCTGACGTTGCCCCGAACAGAGCGTGGAGACGGTCGGGCGGGATTGGCAGTCGTATCAAGGGTATATTGAGATCATGTCTCGGAGGTTGAGGGATACGGTCGGGTTGCATGATGCGTTGGAGTAGTGTGGTTTGGAGAGTCTATCTTTTGGGCACCTGTATACTATCATTTAAGAGCACGGTGTGTGGAAGTACTGTCAGCAGCGTGGTGGCAAAGGTCCCAGCTGCAGCTACTGATTGAGTTTGACGCGCCACGGTCAGCCTCCTATCTTTGTCCAACCATGGTCAACATCTTTGTGCAAGTCAAGGATGGCGAATGGATGCATGCTCTCGCAATTCCACCTGATGATATTCGGCGATTTTCTATTCGACCTCTCAAGTGGCTCCGCTTTGCTACTTTTGCTGCCCTTGGTGCAAGAGGTGATCTCTTGGATGCTCCAGGCGGCAGCATTGTCAATCCCGAAACTAAGCATGGTGATCTTGGAGAAAATTATTATTTCCACCATTCTGGTAAAGTCACCTTCATAATTTAGCCTCCTCTCCTAAAGAAATATAACTGAGTAGATCCGCAACATATTGTTGATAACAAAGGGCTAGATGGCCGGACCAATTCATTGACAGCTTCCACTCCGAGTCGAGGACCGAGTCGCCGCCGTCACGCCCGGTTTCACTCCAGGCTTGCACTGCGGGATGGAAACTCATGTGCCTTTACAGGAAGTGCTCTTCGTGAGTGTGATGCTGCACACATTATCCCTCATGGCAAGGGTGATGCGGTATAGTTTTCAATTTTGTTATAGGTGCTCTACCTCACATTGATCTGCTAGTATATTCGGTTCGTCGTTGAAGAACGCAGGGATATATATGAGGGTCAGGGGTGTGTGAACTATCAAGCCAATGATATCGAAATCGATGCTACTCAGAACGGAATTCTTTTGGCCTGCCAGCTTCATACTAGGTTTGATGCTGGAGAGAGCACAGTTTTGAGAGTACGTGACTTGCCAGGTTTGCTATTGCCTTTTGATTAGCCTAACTGCTTTTTTCAGACACCAAACTTTGCCCTAGACACCGATGACATTCCAAGAGTGAACTTGCCTGATGGTCACCTGGCTTCACGCACAACACTACAGCATTTTCTTCCGTATAACCCTGAGGCCCGGTATCCAGTTCCACAGGATGATGTTCGAGCCGACGTGAACTGGTCTGGCGCAGATGCACCTTCTACTGTATTCCTTGATTTTGCGTATGGTGTTGCTGTTGTCAAGTCCTGGGCCACTGATGACTTTCAGCGAGTGCTGGATGACCGACACGACACTCATTACAATCATCCACCAAATACTGAAACCCCCTATGTGGATGGCAATGACAATGGTCAGTCGCAGGAGGAAGAAGATCCCGAATATCTTCCTTCAGATCAGTCCGGTGGCCAAGGACGTTCTGGGATGTCAATGTCTCAAGCCATGGATGCTGTCATGAACATATCTTTGATGATGAAAGGTTACCCAGCTGGAACAACATTTGCGGTATTGCAGCAGAAACGAGAGGAAGAGGCTCGGATGCGCTCCCAGCAAATTTCTCAAGAGAAAGTTCAGGGGTGGTTGCAAGAAGGTGAGTGACTCCCTCATAGGTCTGATACAGGTCGTGTCATCAATATTTCTTGGTCAATAGCTGCATGTACTCAGCCCGATTGAAACAATTGTACATGTAGTTTGGACAACCGTTTGCTTGGAGTGACGACCTCGGGGATGATGCCTTTCTGGAGCTCAGCAAACTCTGCCTTCTCCGCTCTCAGAGGATGGGAAACGAGTGGACTACAAATTTAGGCATGAGGGGAATATCATCTACATGAGCGACAGACAATGGATCTGCATCGATGGTGCCGGTGAGACTCGTAACCGTTCAACGAGCCCGTTCAATTAAGATTCGTCTATTTTGTCTTCCTATTCTCTTTTGGACTCGAAACAAATTGACCTTCAGCTTTGCATCCGAAACACGCCCATCTACGCCATTCACGTCAGGCTGCTTGCCGGATATCAGGGCTGTCTGCAACCTGGCCTTCATCATCCTTGACGTCTTCTTTCCGTGGTGAGTGTACTCTCCCTAGTGACAATGAGTGCTTTGCGGGAAATCACGGATTACCCGGGCCATCAATGCAGACACGTACATAGCCAAATACTTACTGATTGATGCAGAATGCAGATGAGCGATACGGGTAGCTTCGTCTGATGCCTCAAGGACAAGATTTCGTCGTCCCAGTAGTCAAAGTTAAGCGGCTTGTCGACTTCCTGTGAATAGGAAGCAGAACCGGGCATCAGGGTAACCACGATTCTGAACCTTGAAACGAGCTTAGAGCTATAGTATTGAAGCAACATGCAAGCCTGCCTAATACATTTCGTCGAGGCCGAATAGCTAGATGATCTCTGCGGGAGAACTCGTCTTTCCCCTGTCACATTCCGATTTCTCGTCCGCGCTGTGGTCCGCTACCTCGATCTGCAAGTGTAGAGGTATGCGGATTCATCGTTTTTGTCGGATCCATACGCATCCAACTTGGATTCTCCACAGGATGATTTGCGGCTCTCGTCATCGGCAAGTACGACTTGGATGTCAGGCAGGGGTCGAAGTCTGGGACAAGTATCACAATTTGAACAGGGTGATACCCGGGCGATATTGAATGCGAGCGCGGTGTCGGACAAGGAAGACTCGGACATGAGCGGATCATGGCGAACAGTGTCCGTATACTGACAGTATCCTTTCGTACCAGAGGCGAGCAAGGAAGACAAGTAGCATGGCGAGATTAGTATCATAGTTCATAATGATACAGAGATGAGTGCTAGATGGGAGGGGAAAAGGAAACAAGCAGTGACGCTGGAGGCTAGTAAATGCCAGGGGAGGATGGCGAATAAAACTCAAATTGCTTGCCAGTAAGGAGATTCTGGAGCGAGGTGTCCGAACAAAACTTTCTGAGAGAATCTCTACGGTCGGTCATAGCCGACACGCTGAGTGAGTCAGAGTGACGGAGACCCGGGCCATCACGAACATCCAAGCGCCTTCAACCTATCTAAGTTATGCCAACGATGCGGGTCAGTCCCACTGGCAGTGTTCGAGAACAGGACGTTTGCTAACCTGTCAACTCGCTGTCAACAATACACCCTCTTTGTCTTCCACCCGAAACGGCACATCAGATTCCATGCAACACACGCACAGCAAACACTAAACATTTCGTTCGTTGAGGAGCTGTACCACTCGCAACGACGGTAAGTTTGGCCTCAATCTTTTAACCTGAAAAGTACCTCGAAGCCTTGTCTAGAGGACTGGGGGCGGTCAACTCTTAGCCCCAGATAAGTAACGGAGGTGTGCGGAGAGATCGGATGAGGCTCCGTGATACGCGAGAAATTGACTGTGACAATGCAAGTCGGGACATGTCCGCAGGAGGATTTGCAACAAAGGGTAAACTTCGACCGGTTTGTCGGGTATGCAGTGTGCACAATTGGACGGCAGGTCGAATATTATGGTGGTCAAACTGCACAATCAGCCAGACAAGGCGCACAGACAAACACCGTTCCGACCTTTTTCCTGGTGGCATTTCTGACTCTAGATGCATCACCGTCTTTGGGCTACGACATTCTCAACGTGCAAAAGTCGATAGATTGGCTGCAGGCCAACCCAAACCTTTTACGTCCTCGCCGCCTCGACCCCGCAGACCCCACTCCTGAGTCCTTTGCCGGTAAAGTCCGCAAAAACCTCGCCATCGACAAGGCTACCATCGCATACATGAAGCGTCAGCTCGCTCAGACCACAAACTGGAAGGAACCTGGCCTAAAAGCGACCGTGGCCCTAAAGTGGACACTCTTCATGACCGAGACCAGACACCGCGACCCTTCGTCGGAGAACCAAGACGGTTTAAATTTCAACTTGAAGACCGACAAGTTTGAGTCTCAGATATGGAACGCCGTTCAGGGAGACGCGTTTTCCTACCTCGCTGCCTGTCTCCTTCAGCTTCAGAACCGATCGAATTCAAGCTTGCCGTGCTTGACGCGTGTGATGTGCTCATCAGGTCTCTGCTCACTTATGCCAGCTCAGAGCTGCGCAAGATCAAGCAGAGGTAAGCGTTCGGACCCTTCCGTCAGCGGCGAAAACGAAGGTCAAACTCCACCGCGCAGCGACATCGCCATGCTATACTCACTCATTGGCATCCTCTACACCTCCCTTCCGCCCGAACGCGCCCTCCAGTTCTGGGGTGCAACGCTGCTCGGCGAGTCGAACCGTTTGTCCTACATGGAGATCACGGAAATGTCTGCTGGAAAACTGCCGTCGTTCTTGCAATGGGCCGTATGGCTCACCCAAGTCCAAGACGTGAACATGACGATGGCCTTGGACGACATGCTTTCAGGCCTTGCAAAAGGTCAACAATGTAGCGAGCTCACATACAACTTTCTCGCGGGGAGGTGATACCAGGCAGTAGTCTACTCGGGCACCAATCCGAGACCAAGTTTGACGTGCAAGTGCGACGACAGGAGCTGTTGCTCAAGCGAGTGGTGATCAAGTACCTCGGTGCTGCGAGCGAGATAGGAGCCCGAGATTTCATTGGTGTTATCGCTCGGTGCCGAGACACGAAGAACGGCCGTCCCGTGTGATTGGTGACTGGACCATATCCAAGAGGTGCGTCATATTTGGTCTCTTTCGGCATACCAAAGACTGAATCTTTTGCAGGTTGTTTGCATCTCGGATCCAGCGTTTTTGCAAGACCTCGACATGGCACAAAAGCGGTCGTTGATTCATGAAGCGTATCAACAGCTCGTGCGCGCGTTCCGCGATGAGTTAAGACGGTGCTCGGTACGTTTTATGTTTTCTCTTGTTCGCAAACGCTATATGAATCGGGTGCAGGTACGACGGAGATGTTGTTGTTGTTATGGCGGCATGTGCCGCGGTACGTCGAGGCATCGAGCGACAGGCTGCTCATCCGAATCTGCGAGCGTCGATGTGGTTGTTGCCAGTACTGGACGTGAACGCGTTCAACTTGGGACGAGTGCGGGAAGCGGTTCGTGGGTGCATTGACGCAGATATCGAATCTTGATCTGGTGAGTTGCATTCGTGTCGTGTTGCGTGAAGCTTCTGACGTGCCCCGAACAGAGCGCAGAGACAGTCGGGCGGGATTGGCAGTCGTACCAAGGGTATATTGAGATCATGTCTCGGAGGTTGAGGGATACAGTCGGGTTGCATGATGCATTGGAGTAATGTGGTTTCAATACTCTATCTTTCGGGCACCGCAGTGATTATGCTGTATACTATCATTTCAGAGTTCTGTCAGCAGTGGGGTGGCAGAAGTCCCAGCTGCAGCTACTGATTGAGTTTGACGCGTGCCCGTGACGGTCAGCCTCCTATCTTTCTCCACCATGGTCAACATCTTCGTGCAAGTAAATAGTCAATGGATCCGTGCTCTCACAATTCCACTTGATGATATTCGGAGACTTTCTATTCGACCTCTCAAGTGGCTCCGCTTTGCTACTTTTTCTGCCCTTGGTGCAAGAGGTGATCTTTTGGATGCTCCAGGCGGCAACATTGTCAATCCCGAAACTGAGCATGATGATCTTGGACAAGATTATTATTTCCAAGATTCTGGTAACAAGTCACTGATGAGTCCAACTACCTCCTCCTAATGAAATATACCTGAGTAGATCCGCAACATATTGTTGATAACAGAGGGCTAGATGGCCGGACCAATTCATTGACAGCTTCCACTCCTAGTCAAGGACCGAGTCCCCGCCGTCACACCCGTTTTCACTCCAGGATTGTTCGGCGGGATGGACGCTGTGTCTTTACAGGAGGTGCTGAGTATGAAGCTGCACACATTATCCCTCGTGGCAAGGGTCATGCGGTATAGTTTTCAATTTTGTTATAGGTGCTCTACCTCACAATGATCTGCTAGTATATTCGGTTCATTGTTGACGAACGCAGGACTATATATCAGCATGAGTTGGCTTCGGACTATCCAGCAAATAATATCGAAATCGATGCTACTCAGAACGGAATTCTTTTGGCCAGCCAGCTTCATCGGAGGTTTGATCTGGGAAAGACCACATTTTTGAGGGTACGTGACTTGTCAGGTTTGCTATTGCCTTTTGATTAGCTTAACTGCTTTTTTCAGACGCCAAACTTTGCCCTAGACACCGATGACATTCCAAGAGTGAACTTGCCTGATGGTCACCTGGCTTCACGCACCACACTACAGCATTTTGTTCCGTATCCCCGTGGGGACCGGTATCCAGTTTCACAGGTTGATGTTCGACCCAACGTGAACTGGTCTGGCGCAGATGGACCTTCCACTGTATTCCTTGATTTTGCGTATGGTGTTGCTGTTGTCAAGTCCTGGGCCACTGATGACTTTCAGCGAGTGCTGGATGACCGACATGACACTCATTACAATTATCCACCAAATACCGCAACCCCCTGTGTTGATGACGATGGCAATGGCGATGGTCAGTCAGAGGACGAAGAAGATCCCGAATCTCTTCCTTCAGATCAGTCCGGTGGCCAAGGACATTCTGGGATGTCGATGTCTCAAGCCATGGATGCTGTCATGAACATATCTTTAATGATGCAAGGTTACCCAGCTGGAACAACATTTGCGGTATTGCAGCAGAAACGAGAGGAAGAGGCTCGGGTGCGCTCCCAGCAAATTGCTCAAGAGAAAGTTCAGAGGTGGTTGCAAGAAGGTGAGTGACTCCCTCATAGGTCTGATATAACAATATTTTTGAACCTCATACAGGTCATGCCACCAATTGATGGTAATATGTGGCAATTCTGTTGTTTCTTGGTCAATAGCTGCACGTACTCAGTCGGAATGAACCAAATGTAAACATAGTTTGGACAACCTTTTGCTTCGAGACAACCTCAGGGATGACGCCTTTCCGGAGCTCAGCTAACTCTGCCTTTTCCGCTCTCAGGGGATGGGAAACAAGTGGACTACAAAATTAGGCATGAACGAGGGGAATATCATTTACATGAGTGACCCCCGATCACCGAAACTGGTTACCCAGTCCGCGTAGTCGATGTATCTGCTAGTCTGGTGACCAGCCCGTCTATGAGGTTGCCGCGTTGAGAGGTAAACCGTCGAAGGGTTCTTTATCCGTTGGAGCACCTATGCCCACAGTCCCCGAGGTATCATTTGAAGGCCCCGGGGCAGGCGAGATGGTCTGCACTGCTGCGAGCGCGTCTCATCAACAGAACACCAAGTGGTTGCAGGGTGCTGCACTTGTTCCTCGTTTGTAGGCCGAGAAATGCCAAGACCCACAGTCTCTGAACAGGGGCAGATGAGAAGACAAGACTCTGCACCGCCATGAGCGCGTCTCATATCGAGGAGTGGCAAGGCACTCTTAATTCCCCGACTTGCCTGCTGCATGTGACGCTAGTGGGCTGATCAATCGACAACAATGATGAATGTTGTTCATGTAATGTGTGGTCATTGAAAACCGTCGTATCCTGGCTGAGCCCACTGGTTCATGCCCATCCTGTTCATGCCGCCCATCATGCCGCCCATTCCCATGTTGCCCATCGCCATCCCGTTCATCATCATTCCGTCGCCCATGCCTCCCTCCCACACCACTCCCTCTGGGTTCTCGCCGCCCATCCACATCGTGCCAAGACCGAGTTGATGACCCATCGCACCTTGTACGGGTGCATGATGGAACGGCGCGCCTGGCATCCCGTCCATGTTCATGCCCATCATCGGTGGGATGTTCATGTTGCCCATTCCCATACCGGCCATATTCATGTTCACGTTCATGCCCATGCCCGGCGGCCACGCGCCCGCGCCCATGTCTACTGGCATCCCGACGCCGATACCCATCCCGCCTACGCCCATGCCCATCATCGGGGGTACCATCATCGGGTTCTGGCCCACCTGGTTCGAAGCCGGGGCTACGTTCTGGCGGCCGCCTTGTGCCCTGCCGGGACCCAGACCTACGCCCCCGGTAACGCCACCTACTCCAATGCCAACGCCGACACCTCCGCTGACGCCCCCTCCGCCACCACCGCCTCCGCCCGGCCCACTCGACCTCATGGGTGATTTTGGCCTGAGTGTCTCGATCTCCTGCGTGCTCGGCACGATAGAGCGTCCGCCACCGATGGCGGCTAGCCTCTTGACCATCTCTTCCCAGTCGTCCCTCTCCCACGCGCGCGCCCCGTCTGGGATGGACGTCACGCGGTCCCGCAGTAGGTCTGGCACGAGCTCGTGTTCACCCTCTGCGAGGACGGTGACCCAGCCGCGGCGGAGGGAGGAGCGGGCTCGACCGAATATTTCGAGGCGGCGGGTGCCGAGGCAAAAGTTCTCGATGAGGGTGTAGGTCTCTGGGGGTTTACGGGTTGGGTCGGAGGGGTCGCCTTCCCAGATGATGACGTCTGTGTCTGGGGTTGGGGGGCGGGATTAGGAAAGGTGATGAGAAGGGAGAAGGGAACGACGTACCGACGTTGCAGTGTACGAACCAGCTGTCGTTTGATCGTCGTACGGTGCCTTTGATGCCCATCAGACAGTGTTGTTTCGTGCGGGTCAACAGGGATGTCGTAGGAGGATCTGTCTGTGTGTACGTGGTATCGCCTTCAGAGGAAAGTGAGTAGAGAGACTCACGCCGGGACCGCGATTGGCGTGCGCATTGGTCTTGACCCATACGACGTCCTCGCATCTCCTGTATCCCCATTTAGCGAGGACTTCGCGACCGCGTTCGAGCCCTTCACCCGCGCCGCTGCCGACCCACATGAAGATGAAGGACGGATCTGCGGCGAGAGAGGGTATCGGGAATTCCTGGAGCTCGTCCCAGCCAAAAGAAGACGAGAAGGGCGGGTCGAGGAGGATCACATCGAACTTCGATGGGTGGAGCGAAGGGAGGTGTTGCAGCGGTAGATAGCACGAAGGCGCTGCATGCGTGTCGACCGACTCTTTTTTGAGATTGAGCAGACGCTGTTGCTTGGGATACCTAATGTAGTTGTGAACCGTGTTCGGTTCGGGGGAGGGACGAGAAGCACTTACTCTTCGAAGCGCCGCTCGAGCTCTGCTCCGATGACCCAGTTCTGCGGCCATTCCCCGCTGTCGACGTACCGCTGCGAGTAGTCGTTTCGGATGGTCTCTTCCTCCGGAACGTAGTTGGGATAGCGTGCGAGCCTTGCGCGTTTAGCGAGTGGGAGATCTGGTCTCTGAGTGGGCTTTGGGCGTAGTGGGGCGAGGATGGGCGAGGACGGGGGCGAGGGCGAGGGTGATGGGGACGGGGACGGGGACGGGATGAGCGGGAGTTTGAGGAGGTCGTGGGGCGGGGAGGTCGGAAGAATTGCGCGGACGTGGCGGCGGTGGTTGCGCTGTGCGTCGCGGACACGGGCGAGGAGATTTGAGTGTGTGGCGAGAAGACTCTCTGCAGAGGTCGTGGTCATCGAGAAGGCTTGAGCCGACGAAGCCGGCGGTCGGACTTCTCAGGCTCGAGGTGGTCAATCCCTTCCTCGATGCCGGAGCGCCACGACTACGACAGTCGCAACGGCAGCTCATAGCAAACTTTACATTCTCGTTACAGTGGATCCGGATCTATACTGTCATACAATGATAGGATAGGTACATGCAGAAAGTATTCCTCGAAGATTGCGTAAGTCATCATAAGTCATCAAACACTGCTGCATTGCAGGCTGATTCAATTGTACGAGGCGAAAGTGTCAATGGTGAAAGAAAAACCTGACAACCGTAACATCTGCTACCATCCTAGAATCTCAACTCCCTGTCACAAGGCTTCCATAATTTCAACACGTGTGGACAGATCACGCAGTTCGTGTACCTTCCCAACCTTTTAGACAGTTTTCCTGCGAAGCAGAGATCACGAACCTCGTACATCTGATCTTCGGTAGAACTGCTCCTTCCTATCTGATCCTGCGTATGACCCACCTCCTTTGGATCAGCGGTTATGTCCATGACTGATTCCGCTCGGGGATATGTTCGCACGACATGGGCGAATTGAGTGTCCCGTCGCCTTGATATCGCGTTGGAGGCCAGGTCATTCCGGACGCTCTCTGTCAGGTTCAGATTTTTCGGATGCCTAAGAACGAGTCTGAAGTTCAAAGACGCTAACAGACAGTTTGCATAGCTGTGTATGTCTTAGCATTGACGGAACTGGTCGAAATCATGGCTCCCGCACAGTTTCGATAGCATATAAAATCTGGTTAGAAGATCGGTCAGGACATCGACAGGACCAACTGCAGGACGTACACGGCAATGTGATAAAATGTATCCAGGTACACAATTCCGATAATTAACTCTAGGATGGCGGCTATGGTCGTGACAAGACCAGTTTCGATGGTCAACTTCGTTAACTTGATCAGCATCAATTTGCTGCTTCTGAAATTGGACTGGGAAGGACGGAACTATGTAACACTTGTATGAGTGTAAGCTCGAAAAAGAGGGCTCGATGCAGGCGCACACTCAACATCATACAGACAGTGATCGTAAGATCACACGCAACGCAGCTCCCGAGCCAGATCTGACACGTGTTTCGGTTCTAAATGGACGAGAAACGGTGCTACAGCTGTACTCACCACCAGTGAAACTAGTGTCGGTGAAGGCGCAGAAAATAAGTCTGTCTGTGGAAAATTTCAGCCAGACAGAGGAAAAGTGCAATCATAACTGACAGTAAAGGCAGAAGAGCAGATGCTCGCAAATTGAACCAGGGAGAGCTGAGCAAACACTTCATCAGTATGTTTGAGATATTCCCAATTGAAACATATATCACCATCATAATGGCAAGTGGAATCACGCGGTACTTTCGAAGGGACCAAATCCTGCAGCAATAAAAACTTTGAGTGAGTGTAGTCACTTCTCTCGATTAGCCACCTAGATGATGTCTGAGACGATGAGATGCTCACCGAGTCCAGCCATGGGCGCCAAGACAACAAAATCGGAAAGTAGTGTCACCGGTTGAAACTCCCAATTTATTCTCGCCGATGCCCAGAAACCCGAGAAGATGAACCCAGTCATCAATGCTTCCAATAGAAGGACAACCATCACTGAGACAACTTGAATGCTTAGCGATAGCATCACAAGTGACAACATCTATCACCTAACACCTTCATAGGTCTCCGGTCATCTGGGAAACTAGTAAAATAAATATCTGAGGAATGCTAAGTGAATGATCTATCAGCATTGCGATGTCGTGGATTCATACAAGACTGGACGACCAAAGATCCCATAAGCCCAAAACACAGAGTGTATCCAACGATCTACGTGTCGCACACTGAGTTGGAATGACTGAACAAGCAACATGAATAGTACATACAAAAGGTCCATTGCTGACGAAATCAGGTGTTGTATGCAGCAAAGCAATAACTCAATGTGTTGACTCACTTAATTTGACGGACGATCGCAGGAACCTCAATGTAACTATACATCATCGCTGAGCACTGAGCAGGGTGTCGTGCGGGAGATAAGAATTCTGCATACCTAGTGCCAGTGGTTTGACTCATATTAAGTTGCGGTTCGTGTTCGAGTCTTCGCAGTAATCACCTTTTGTCCGGGGAAGCGCAAGTAGCGGGGGGGAAAATATGATGGCCATTGATATTGATTCAGATTTTTAAGTGGCTTCCAAGATACGTAAGATGTGCTTCTCCACACCACATCCTTTGAGTCTTGAAGTGGAATAGTGGCAGTCCTATGATAGAATTCCGGTGTCAATGGGTCAAAATCAAGTTGGGTTCAACGAGGCGAAACTTTACGTGGGCACAGCAAATTATTGGGCGTGGGACCACTTTTCTATTAACCATCCTCAGGCTGTGAAACGCGTGGATCAGATGAATCGAATTTCCGACCCCAGCAGATAGCATGTTGCTGTGTTGTTCAATCGAATCCTCGTGACATTGGCGAGAGAGGACCCCACGTTGGTATGAACCAACGTGGGATGGCAGCGAATACTAAGTGCTGGCGGGTACCCCGGGGCCCGAAAGGGTCATCCCTGCCCGATTAACATATGGGAATCACCCCACCCGGCATCATTTCGAGCAGGAAGCTTCCCTTCTCCCCACTCGTTATTACCCAAAATCTATCCGGGGTCGTGCCCTCACATGCCACTAACGCCTCTGTGACCTGGCCAACTCCCTCGATAGGGCTTAAGATTGGTAGCTGGAACCCTAAACGGCCTCGGATGGGCAGCGGTAGGGGTAGTGGAGCCCCCCGACGAGAGCTTTCGCAGGCTCGAAACCGCTACTATCCCGCTCCCTTATCTGCCCCTACTCGTACTGTAGACCGTTACCCTCTCACGGTCGCCCGACCCTACTCCTCGGAGAGGGGTGCCAGACGGACGAGCAAGCCTGACCGCCCGAGTATCCTCTTCTCGCACACAGCTAAGTCTACGGGAGCACGACCCGGGCCGTAGACCCCCCAGCTTCCAAAGTGTGGCCGGGATCAGATGTCAAGGAACCGGGTTACAAGAAGACCAGAGCTGCGTGGCGCATGGTAATGAATCAAAAGATGAAGAGGAGGACGTAAGTGTGAGGGGATTGTTGGCTGGAATCCACATTCCTCAATGGCGAGTTTGAGGCGGCGTGAGTGCGCGCTCGCCGTTCTCGCCACCATCTTGTTGCCGCATCTGTAAAGAATACTTGCGGATCGAATCACGAATGATCGTGGTGCCGATTACTTCAACGTCGGACCATTCATCACAACTTGAACCCATGTCCACCTTTGAAATTTGAGCGAGACACCCACCTCAGCGACGTGAGCAGATATACAGTCCGTGTTTGATCAAGTTACATATTTACCACTATGACTTGAATGCGGCTAGACCGCCTTCGAGTTTGTCTCACATGCCACCGACGCAGAAGATAACGGGGACTACACGAAAGCGTATGTCAATTACATGGCTGCCCAACAATGTACGGTCGTCCGTGTCACTGGGAGGCGATCAGGTGAGCTGCATTCGTGTCAGTGCCTAACATTGTTCCCGAACGGAGCGACTCGGAGAACTCGGACACCATCGGGCTTCATGATGCGTTGGAGTAGTGCGGTTTGGATACTATCATTTGAGAGCACGGCCGGTGTGTGGAAGTACCGTGACTGTCAGCAGCATGGTGGCAGAGGTCCCAACTGCAACTACTAATTGATTGACGCGCGCCACGGTCAGCCTCCTATCTTTCTTCACTATGGTCAACATCTTCGTGCAAGTAAATGGTGAATGGATCCGTGCTCTCGCAATCCCACTTGATGATATTCGGAGACTTTCTATTCGACCTCTCAAGTGGCTCCGCTTCGCTACTTTTGCTGCCCTTGGTGCAAGAGGTGATCTTTTGGATGCTCCAGGCGGCAATGTTGTCAATCCCGAAACTGAGCATGATGATCTTGGACAGAATTATTATTTCCAAGATTCTGGTAACAAGTCACTGATGTCCAATTACCCCCTCCTAATGAAATATATCTGAGTAGATCCGCAACATATTGTTGATAACAAAGGGCTAGATGGCCGGACCAATTCGTTGATAGCTTCCACTCCGAGTCAAGGTCCGAGTCGCCGCCGTCACGCCCGTTTCTACTCCAGGATTGCTCGGCGAGATGGATACCTCTGTGTCATTACGGGAGCTGCTGCTGATGAGTGTCGAGCTACACACATTATCCCTCATGACAAGGGTGATGCGGTATAGTTTTTAATTTTGTTATAGATGCTCTACCTCACAATGATCTGCTAGTATATTCAGTCCGTCGTTGACGAACGGAGGAATATATATCAGGATGATATGGCTAAGTTGGACTATCCAGCAAGTGATATCGACATCAATGCTACTCAGAATGGAATTTTTTTGGCCGGCAATCTTCATCATAGGTTTGATCTTGGATGGAGCACATTATTGAGGGTGCGTGACTTTCCAGGTTGGCTATTGCCTTCTTATTAGCTCAACTGCTTTTTGTAGACACCAAACTTTGGCCTAGACACCGATGACATTCCCAGAGAGAACTTGCCTGATGGTCACCTGGCTTTACGAACAACACTGCAGCATTTTGTTCCGTATAACCCTGAGCACCGGTGTCCAGTTCCACAGGTTGACGTTCGATCCAACTTGAACTGGTCTGCCGAAGATGGACCTTCCACTGTATTCCTTGATTTTGCGTATGGTGTTGCTGTTGTCAAGTCCTGGGCCACTGATGAATTTCAGCAAGTGCTGGATGACCAACACAACACTCATTACAATCATCCACCAAATACTGCAACCCCCTGTGTTGATGACGATGGCAATGGCCATGGTCAGTCGGAGGACGAAGAAGATCCCGAATACCTTCCTTCAGATCAGTCTGGTGGCCAAGGACGTTCTCGGATGTCGAGGTCTCAAGCCATGGATGCTGTCATGCAGATATCCATGATGATGAAGGGTTACCCAGCTGGAACAACATTTGCGGTATTGCAGCAGAAACAAGAGGAAGAGGCTCGGGCGCGCTCCCAGCAAATTGCTCAAGAGAAAGTTCAGGGGTGGTTGCAAGAAGGTGAGTGACTCCCTTATAGTAGGTCTGATATAACAATATTTTCGAACCTTCATGCCACCAATTGATGGTAATATATGTGGCAATTCTGTTGTTTCTTGGTCAATAGCTGCACGTACTCAGTCGGAATGAACCAAATGTAAACATAGTTTGGACAACCTTTTGCTTCGAGTGACAACCTCAGGGATGACGCCTTTCCGGAGCTCAGCTAACTCTGCCTTCTCCGCTCTCAGGGGATGGGAAACAAGTGGACTACAAAATTAGGCATGAATGAGGGGAACATGATTCATTCACATGAGTGACAGACGATTGTAGTAACCGTTGAGCCCGTTCAACTGAGATTCGCCCAGTTTGTCCTACACCTTCCGCTTTGGATCCGAAACACGTCCATCTCAGCGAGTTTACGGAGCCCGAGATTTCGTTGGTGTTGTCGCCCGTGTTGTCGGTGCCGAGACACGATGAGCGGCCGTCTGGTGTGATTGGTGGATGTTTTTTTCGTCTTGTTTTCGTGTGATACGAACCCGACTCACAGCTACGATTCCGACGATGGGGATGCGATCGAGGCTAGATCCGAGATGCAAACAACCTGCAAAAGATTCAGTCTTTTGGTCCAAAGAGATATGACGCAACTCTTGGGTATGGTCCAGTGATCGGTACGTTTATGTTTTCTCTTGTTCCCAAATCTGTGAGCGTTGATGTGGTTGCCGGCGCTGGACGTGGACGCGTTCAAGGACGCGCGTGGGAAGCGGTTCGTGGGGGCATTGACCCGGATATCGTGTCTTAATCTGGGGAGTTGGTGTAGTTGCATGCGTGAGGTCTGACGTGCCCATGTTCCCGAACAGAGCGCGGAGGTACTGTACATTGAGATCATGTCTTGGAGGTTGAGGGATACGGTCGGGCTGCGTGTGGTTTTTGACTGGGTTAGACTGGAAACCCATGGCATCACATACAAGGAACGCGCACGCACTGTAGGTGGGATATTGCACTGCTGGAGTTCTCTTGACCAAAGAAGTATGCGAAGACAGTTTAAAACAAGACGCTGGGTGCATTTGTCAAAGAAATCAATGATTGGAATGTGATGTGACTGTGTGCTAGTTGAGGACCTCGAAGACACGCAAGGACGCAGCAGAGGACGACATACCGCCATTCCTGTTACGTGGGTACGGAGACGAGTCGCCCAAACAGTCGACTCCATGGACTGTCTTGGACGCGACTGAGCTCGCGCTACCTTGTGCTTGCCCAAAAGTCTGCCCTCCCTCGCCTCTCGCATGTAGTGGCGATGAGTGCTCTGCGGGCGATACGGGTAACTCCATCCGATGGACAAGATATTGTCATCCGAGTAGCCAAAGTTGAGCAGCTTGTCGACTTCCTGTGAATAGGAAGCGTCTGTCTGTTAACAACGACCGAACCGGCGGGAATCAGGGAATGAGAAACAACTTTGGAAACTGTAGCATTCGACCATCGTGGAAGCTTGCCCGAAGCATTTCGTCGAGGCTGCGGAGCACTCGTCTCTCTGTACCACGTTCTCGTCCGCGCCGTGGTCCGCTAAGTACTTCGTGTCCACATCTGCAAGTGCACAGGTATGCAGGTTTGTTGTCTCCGTCAGATCCACACTGATACTGATCCAATGCTCCAAAGGAGGACTTTCGGCTCTCGTCGTCGGCGAGTATGATATGGATGTCGGGCGGGGGTCGAAGTCCGGGACCACGGTTTTGAACGCGAGCGCGGCGCCGGACAGGGCAGTCTGACGCGAAAAGCGTCTGCATCGCGAGGTCTTCCCACGCTCAATAGCAAGTGTCTCTCAGTAATCCGTAAGTACAGTAAGTAAGTATCCTTTCGTACAGTAATAGAGTGAGGCTAGTAATGGAGGACAGGTGGCATGGTGAGATGTATCATAGTCCATAAAATGTGTGGTAGGTCCATGGGGGGGATAAAAAGAAACGAGCAGAGCGACGCTGGAGGCTAGCAAACAATGGGGGAGGACGTATAACAAAGGGTCCGATGTTGTTACAAGTGAGTCTCTTGGTCCGGAATACGCCTAGTGGACCCTCGCACATGGATAAAACTTTCTCAGAGGATCTCAACGGCCAGTTGCAACAGACACGCTTTGGAGCGACGATGACCGTCACAAACGTCCGAGCACCTTCAACCTATCTGAATCACGCCCATGACGTGGGTTAGTCACAGTGTTCAAGAACAAGACATTTGCTAACCTGTCAACAACACACCATCTTTGTCTTCCAGCCGAAACGGCACACCAGGTTCCATGAACGGTCGCAACACGCGCACAGCAAATTTAGTGTGCTTCTTCAGCAAACACTCGAGGTTTCGTTCGTTGAGGAGCTGTACCACCCGCAACGACGGCAAGCTTGGCCTCAGTTGTTCCATGAACCTGAAAAGAGCCTCGAAGTCTGGTCTAGAGGACTGGGGGCGGTCAACTCTTAGTCCCAGATAAGTGATGGAGGTGTGCGGAGAGATTGGAAGAGGCTCCGTGATGCGCGAGAAATTGACCGAGGCGACGGTGAGACGACGCAAGTCGGGACATGTCCGGAGGAGAATTTGCAAGAAAGGGTAAATTACGACCGGTTTGTTGGGTATGCACAATTGGACCGAGACCAACTGTGAACTGTACAAGCGGAGAAAATATTCTGAGTGATGGGGGATTACGGGGGGGTCTATGATGAGCTCTTGGAGCACCGGAGGCGACCGAGCATGCACAGGGACATTATTTGAGATTGTGGGGTGGTTTTGAGCGGAAAGCCATGGCATCGCACTCAAGGCATGCGCATGCAGTGTGGTCACAGTGGGTGGGATATTGCATTGCTGGAGATCCCTGGACCAAACAAGTATGCGATCACAGTTTAGAACACGGAGCTGTGTGCACTTGTCAAGAAAGTTAATGATTGGAATGTGAGCCGGCTTTAGGTAAATCGAGGACCAGTCGAAGACACGCAAGGACGGAGCAGAAGACTGGAGTGACTCTAGAATATAGTCCTCAAGCTCCAGGTGTGCAAAAGTGGCAGTGGCGACAACGGAAAAGACAGTGAGGTGGGGCATACATGCGATGAGCTTGAGTAACCCATTGCCCTCGGCATCTAGGTCCTCGGTTTTGTCACGAATGGCAATGTCCAGTCGTCGCGTGTATTTGCCCAGGGGCGTGCTGCCGATGTTGCCTTTTCCCTCAGCGGAACGCAATAGAGTGGTAGAGAGTGAAGGCAAGTATCGAGTTCTGCCGATGTAAACAGATTGGTAGAGAAACGGCACGGCGAGATGCCACCATTGCCTGCAGACCCGGACGAGGGAGCGTTTAGTGCGGAGAGAGGCCCGGATGGCAGGGTGGTAGGTCTTTACGAAAATGGGACCTAAAATGCTGGCGTTATCGTAGATGTCGGGGACAAGCGTCCCTGGTACGTGGGTAGCATGGTGAAAGATGGTAGTCCAAGTCTCGGGAGGGAGTCGGGTTGATGCTCTACCGTCCATGATGAAGATGCAGGTTCAAACGTTCAAGTTTGATCGCATCACACCACACTATTATAATCCAGTGTGGACATTCCCACTCCACCGTTGACTCCACTGACTCCACTTCCTGAGCTCATTCAATGAGTCCGTTCTCTTCGCGACCGACGTCGGTTGAATTGATCTTTGCTTATGTATGTTAGGGACCATCACTGGATTCTTGGAGTGGACGACATCTTCGTATCTGATGAAACCTTGTTACGGTGTACCGTAATCGCGCCGTCGCGTCCTGGATTTCAAACACCGTAGTAGCGCCAAGAATGCGTTCCTGAGGAGTATCACGATAGGATAGTTGCACGACAACTGCCTGCAAAAGAATCAGTCATGAAGGTCGTAGTCTTACTATGTATACCTGTTTCTGTACCTTCTTTCCTTCGCGGCGGGCGACCTCATGGGCCTTAGCTTGACCTCTGCCAGTCGTTTTCCAAAGTCAAAGCCTTCAAGTTTGTCTTGTCTCGCAACAGAGCTATCCGCGCGTGAACTTGCTCTTGAATGTCGGGAGTCGTTTGTCCCAGTTTTATGTAAAAAAATAAAACAATCGACTTCTTCATCTGCCAAACAGCAAGGAAGATGTCGATGAACTCTGCCATTGATGTAATCCAAGGACACAGTGATGTCCTTGTAAGTACCTACTTCATGATACGTTCTTCGTTCTCCTGCAAGCGCTCGGTCTGCTTGTTAGGCAGACCCTTAGGCAGGAAGACGGTCGTTCCTTTTTTTATGCTGGAAGTGTGGGAAACCTTAGTCTCCTCTCGTTCCTTCTTTTAGGGGAAAACCTGGTAAGTACTCGACCATGGCCGACTTTGACCATCTTCGCGTCTGGCTCACTGCTGGCGGTGGATCCTTCCATCCCTCCGTCGTCCTCAACGCCCATGGTACCCCCATCGTCCTAAACATCCTTGACCCCCTCTGACCCCCTTCTACAGGCCCGTTTGGCGTGTCTGTCCTCGCCCCCAAGCTCAACGAAGACACTACCATCGTCACCTGTCCGCTTTCTCTCGTCATCACCAAAGACATCGCATCCCAGGCATTGACGACCATCCTCGGACCCGACGCGCACACCCGGCTCGACGCTTGGTCCGAACGGCAGTTGATCTGCACGTACTTGTGTTTCCACCATCTCTGTCCGGAACAAAGGTCCATCTCGATCGCTCCCTTTTCCGAGTCTCATTTATGACGTACCGCGCAGCCTCCACGACGCATTGCGCCATCTTCCATACGTCCAATGTCTGCCCCCCGCCGAGAACCTGTTGACTCCTCTCCAGTTCACGCCGGCCGAGCGCGAGGTCCTCCGCGGCACGAATCTTTACGGCGCGACCCTCGATCGCGAACGCGATTGGCGCGCGGAATGGACCCAGTGTCGCTCCCTCGTCAAGAGCGTCAGCCACGCATCGGGCGATGCGTTTACTTGGTTCGTGAAATGTACTTTCGAGGCCTCTCGTTCACGCGCGTGTGGCTAGGGACATGTACCTAACCGCCTCCACCTATCTCTCCACCCGCGCGTGTCCATCCTCCATCCTCTCTCCAGACCCCTCCCTCGTCGCCTCTCCGTCGACATACCCCGTAATGATCCCCGGCTTCGACTTGTTGAATCATAAGCGCGGACAGCCCGTCTCTTGGATCGTCTCCTGTCCAGACGGCTCTACCTCTCCCGACTCCATCTCGATCGTCACCCATCCCAAGCCCACGTCCGACGCCGACAGCGAAACGGCATCACCTCAAGAAGGTCTGTTCGAAGTATTCAACAACTACGGTCCCAAGCCCAACGACGAGTTCATCCTCGGCTACGGCTTCTCGCTCCCGGAAAACCCAGACGACACGATCACGCTTCAGATCGGCGGCAGCGGTTCGGGGACTTCGCAGAAGTGGGTCGTCGGCCGACGCGCCCACAACGTCAACGGCCTTTGGTCCGATATCAAACGCATGCTCTTCGAGCTCAGGGAAGGCGAGGGCCATTACTTTACTTTCGAAGCAGACCTCGAGGCGGCGGGCGTGTTATCGGATATGGTTCAGGCAAAGATGGACGGTATGCTGACCGTGGTGGACGTGCGACAGCGTGACGGAGTGCGACCGGCAGTCAGAGTCATGTTGGAGCACTACATCGAAGGTAAGTGGGGGCCGTCAGTTGGACCGCCGGTGTCGAGAAGTCATGTCGGTTTCTCCAGGACAACGGGAAATTTTGAAGTCGATCCTCGAGTTTGCGGACGAGAAACGAGTAGCGGCGATCGAGGTTGCGAGGGAGAAAGGCTTCGATATTGCGTTCGAAGACGAAGACCTGAATGGAAATCCCTTGAACTCAGATGGAACGTGGGACGTTGACTGAATTAGACAGAAGTAAAAAAAAAGGTTGGCCAACTGCCAAAGTTCTTGTTTAATCCTCTATCGTTTGGAGTACTTTAATAAGACCAAGTCGTATAAAAACTCTCGACCTGCTACGCATTCTTTCTGGACCCTCTCATACGTTCTCGCTCATACGTTCTGATCAAGACCGCAGCCCTGACGCACGACACGTTACCAGCGAAGAGAGAAAATAACCCATACCCATGATGGATTATAATGAAATGGCGCACCGTGTGTTGCCCCGTTATCGTCGTCCGTGCTAGACGCCCGTACTTATCGAATATATTATGACAGATCTAATCACCGATATCGTTGATACTCTGTTCAAGTTGTAATCGCGCTGGGCCGCGGCCCGTCTGACAGGATTAGAACAACACCTAATCGATGGTGACCCAGCGATCCATGATCTCAGGGTACAGGCCCTTGGAGGAACGATGAGTACTTTATCCATTGACGTGATCACGGTCTTCCCATTCAAGCGCTTGTTCGTTCACCGACTGCCCTCGTCTGCTGTCAGGTTCCCTGCCCAATCAAAGTCTAATAGTGATTAGACTTTGACTGGGGAGGGAGCCATATTGTGATGAGATATATGCGTTTCCTGGTGTTTGATTCGCGTGACGAACTTTTGAAACACCCTCTTCGCTATGACAAGGGCCGCCTAATTATGGATTTCTTTTTTCCGATCCTCTTTTTCGGACGTGCACCATGGTACGAAGAAGCTATCGAACGGCGCAGAGATATTAGGAACCTCGTGACCTCTTTCGGCCGTACGCCACAACTTTTAGCTAGATCGTTCCCAGTTTCTTCAACTTCCCCCGCAGAGAATCACGAAGCGCCAAGCATGCACGTGTAGCTATATAAATACAAGGCACAGGAACTAAAGATCAGAGACTAGAGAGCATGTGTGGTTACAGGATGATTTGATCAAGATCAAGATGGGTCGGGGATGAGCGTAACGATAGCCATAGTCAAGAACTCTTGGTATGGCTGAACATTCGTCGGGATCGCGGTATACGGGAATCCACATGTGCCATTGCCCTGGACGCACGCAGCAATAGCAGTCGCGGCGCTCTGGCCCTCGAAGTATGCGCCTTGCAAAAAACCTGCAAGGGGGTTCATTCAAGAATGTGTTAATGGGACGTTCTTTATTTTGCGCGGAGAAACGCACCAAAGTATTTGATGCTCGTGGCCTCACCGGCGAACCAAAGTCGGTTGTTCAGCGTCGCCTTCAGGTTTTCCGAGTGTTGCGGTACGTAGGACGGTCCCCAGTTCGAGTAAGAGCCACGGAACAGTGGGTCCAGTGACCAAGAAGGCATCAGAATATCATCAGGTTCCGGCACGGTGATGTTCGGATACATCAAACGGAGAACCTCCATGACCTCCGACTGCACCTCCTCGGGAGTGAGCTGTGCGATATAGAGAGACCAGTCTCCCTGGATGAGGATGAGGATGATGGTCTTCGCAATCGAAAATACTATATTCATACTCACAGTTACTGTGACAAAAATGATGCCGGAATCTGGGAAGAATCCGACGTGATCCAGACTCTGCCATACCGGATACTTTCCTCTCTGCTTCGCTGCATACAATCCCATCTGATGCGAGGAGTCAATGCAGGATCCTGTACAATGTAGTATAGCCTTACCTCCGTGGGGAACCAGAAAGTCTCATTGAATTGGAGGAAGATCTTCGTATAGGCAGCCTATCATAGCGAGCAGTGAGCATCCAAAGTGGTATCCAAATTGCAAAGACCGACTGACCATTTCGATACTGTTGATGGCATCCATTTTCCAGGCTGGAAAGGAAGGTTGAAAGACAACGTCCGTATTTTGCAAGACCCCGACGCTGAAGGTGCACAAGACATGGTCGGCAGTAATTGTCATGCCATCGGCGGTATGCACCGTAACGCCGTTGTCGCCATACTCGATGAGATTGACGGTCTGGTTATAGACGATCTGCTGCGGTTGTAGGAATTCCGCAGCCTCCGCCTCTACAAGGTACCTGAATCCACGTTGGTCGATGCACATCTGGTTACTATCAGAGAATCCTCCGTATTCCGGAACATATGTGAAATTGTTGTTCTGAGCAAGTTGAGAGGTGAGACAAAAGCGGGCTACCAGAGGCTTACCCATGAAGAAGCGAGCCACGAGGTTTGCGAAGGTGACTGCCGATAACTCAGAAATGGTCCAAGATTTTCAACGTATGGCCTACTTGTGCATCTGCATCCATGATGGAACAAAATAATTAGCATGGGCAGGGGTAGAGAACAAATTAATATAGCTTGCATTCCTAATAAATGGATCAGCCAAGTTCGGGACATGAGATCTGAGACGGCGACAATCCATGCTTACAAAGTCGATCTGGTAGTAGTCGCTGGCAACTTCTTGCGGCGTTGAAGGAGCGATGCCCATTAGACTGTAGGCGGATCTCAGACTCAGGTCCACATCGCCGTCCAGCAAACGCTGGCCTGATCCACCGTGATCAGGAGAGATTGAACATAGATCATACAGGTCATAATATACCTGCGACAACCGTGGCCTGAGCAAAATTATCAACGGCATTATTGAAAACATCCGTGTAGTTGTTGGATCCACTGTCATCGTAGAAAGCTATCACTCGTCAGTATATATGGCAAGCAAACCTGCGTTAGAAGACGATAAGATATAACTCACTAATGCTCCCGTACCAGTCGTTGAAGATGGTGGTCAAGTTGTGCTTGAGCGCCAATGCCCAGATGGGATTCACAGTGCCGTTGCCCTGTTGCGTTCCCTGGATCCAGTTGGGACCCAGCTCAATGACAACTTGTTTGCCTGGCGCACCGAAAGCTTGGGGTGTCATGCGACCGCCTAGGTTGGCTTTGCTCTCGAGGACAATGAAGTCATCGATTCCCTGCTCGTACAGTGTGCGAGCAGCGATGATGCCGGTCATGCCACCACCGAGGATAAGGACGGTCGTATGATTGGATGCGCTGGTGGAGTTCGAGTTTGCATTCTGGGCGAACACGAGCGGGCCCAGAGCGGACAAGAACGTGAATAGAGAAAGAAGTCTTGCCAGTGAGAGCAACATGCCAGGACAGAGGGTACCGAGCGGGGGGCGACCTGAAGAGAAGAGCAGCAGAGAAACCGCTTCAGATAACGGCATTGCACGGTTCTCAGATCGGGTCTGCGCTAATTCGTGTCACGCGGTAATATACTGGGGTTTCCGGCTGCCTTGGCCTCATACTAGCCGAGCGCTTTCCCGCCGACTCCGACTCTAGTGGACAGGATTCCTGTAGACTGTGGCAGCTGCAGAGTCGTCAACAGCGAGTAAGTACTTGAGTGCATGCAATGCCCGCCGCATCGGCGACTTTAAGTTGAAGTCTGACTCAGCAACTTGAATGTCGCGCTGCCTATCACTGGAAGCTCCCTTGAAGCTCCCACTGGCAGTATGCTGGGTGTTGGATTACCGTTGCCATTTTCGTTTTCTGAGGAAACTTGAACTTACTTACTAAGTTAGTCCAATGTCCCCCCGCCGCCCTGTTGACTCCCTTCCAGTGCACCTCGGCCGATCTTCCCATCCAAGCGCTTGTGCATTCACCGACTGTCCTCGTCTACTGTCAGGTTCCCGCCCCAGTCATAGTCCAATAGCGATTGAACTTTGACTGGGGAGATAGCCATATTGTGATGAGGTGTATGCGTTTCCTTGTGTTTGATCGCGTGACGAACTCTCACCCTCTTCGCCATGACAAGGGCCGCCTGATTATCGATCTTTTTTTTTTTCTAATCCTCTCTTTTAGACGTGCACCACTCTTGGTACGTTTCAATCGCCAGAGTCTGTCGAACATCGCAGAGATACCGTGAACCGCGTGAGGGAATGTGGGAATCGTCGAGATAAGAGATTTTGACCGAATCAACTTTTAGCTACTAGTAGTAGTTCGTTCCCAGTTTCTTCAACTTCCCCCGCAGAGATCGAAGCGCCAAGTGTGTACGTGTAGCTAAATACAAGGCACAGGAACTAAAGACCAGAGACTAGATAGCGTGTGTGGTCACGGGATGATTTGATCAAGATGAGGAAGAGTCAGGGATGGGCGAAACGATAGGCATAGTCAAAAATTCCTGGTATGGCTGAACATTCGTCGGGATTGTGATATAAGGGAATCCACATGTGCCATTTCCCTGGACGCACGCAGCAATAGCAGTCGCAGTGCTCTGGCCCTCGAAGTACGCGCCTTGCAAGAAACCTGCAAGGGGGTTCATTCAAGAATATGTCAATGGGGCGTTCTTTATTCTGCGCGGAAGAAACCCACCAAAGTATTTGACGCTCGTGGCCTCACCGGCGAACCAAAGTCGGTTGTTCAGCGTCGCCTTCAGGTTTTCCGAGTGTTGCGGTACGTAGGACGGTCCCCAGTTCGAGTACGAACCGCGGAACAGTGGGTCCAGCGACCAAGAAGGCATCAGAATATCATCAGGTTCCGGCACGGTGATGTTCGGATACATCAAACGGAGAACCTCCATGACCTCCGACTGCACCTCCTCGGGAGTGAGCTGCGCAACATAGAGAGACCAATCTCCCTGGAAGAGGATGAGGACGATGGTCTTCGCAATCGAAAATACTACATTCATACTCACAGTTACTGTGACAAAAATGATGCCGGAATCTGGGAAGAATCCGATGTGATCCAAGCTCTGCCATACCGGATACTTTCCTCTCTGCTTCGCTGCATACAGTCCCATCTGATGCGAAGAGTCAATGTAAGATCCCAGTACTTACCATAGCCTCACCTCTGTGGGGAACCAGAAAGTCTCGTTGAATTGGAGGAAGATCTTCGTGTATGTAGCCTAGCGAGCGGTGAGCACCCAAAGCGGTATCCAAACTGCAAAGACCGACCCACCATCTCGATACTGTTGATAGCATCCAATTTCCAGTCTGGAAAGGAGGGTTGGAAGACTACGTCCGTATTTTGCAGGACCCCAACGCTGAAGGTGCACAGGACATGATCGGCAGTGATTGTCATGCCATCGGCGGTATGTACCGTAACACCGTTGTCGCCATACTCGATGAGATTGACGGTCTGGTTATAGATGATCTGCTGCGGTTGTATGAATTCCGCAGCCTCCGCCTCTACAAGGTACCTGTATCCTCGTTGGTCGATGCACATCTGGTTAACATCAGAGAATCCTCCGTATTCAGGAACATATGTAAAATTGTTGTTCTACACAATGTGTGAGAAGAGACAAAAATATGTTAGAACTTAGCAGAGGCTTACCCATGAAGAAGCGAGCCACGAGGTTTGCGAAGGTGACTACCGATAATTCAGAAATGGTCCAATGTTTCCAATGTATGGCTTACCTGTGCATCTGCACCCAAGATGAAACAAATAATGGAATGGATTAGTATCGACAGGGGTAGAAATTAATATAGCTTACATTCCTGATGAATGGATCAGCTAAGTTTAAAACACAGGACCGCGACAATCCATGCTTACAAAGTCGATCTGGTAGTAGTCGCTGGCAACTTCTTGTGGCGTTGAAGGAGTGATGCCCATTAGACTGTAGGCAGATCTCAGACTCAGGTCCACATCGCCGTCTAGCAAACGCTGGCCTAGCCCATCGCAACTCAGGTGAGATTGAACGCAAATGATAAAGGTTACGGATATATGTACCTGCGACAACCGTGGCCTGAGCAAAATTATCAACGGCGTCATTGAAAACGTCCGTGTAGTTATTGAATCCGCTGTCATCGTAGAAAGCTGACACTCATCAGTACGCGGCAAGCAAACCTATGTTGAAAGACGATCAAATGAACTCACTAACGCTCCCGTACATGTCGTTGAAGGCGGTGGTCAGGTTGTGCTTGAGAGCCAACTCCCAGATGGGATTCGCAGTGCCGTTACCCTGCTGCGTTCCCTGGACCCAGTTGGGACCCAGCTCGATGACGACTTGTTTGCCTGGCGCACCGAAAGCTTGGGGTGTCATGCGACCGCCTAGATTGGCTTTGCTCTCGAGGACAATGAAGTCATCGATGCCCTGCTCGTAAAGTGTGCGAGCCGCGATGATGCCGGTCATGCCACCACCGAGGATGAGGACGGTCGTATGATTGGACGCGCCGGTGGAGTTCGAGTTTGCATTCTGGGCGAACACGGGTGGAAGAACGGACAAGACCGCGAATAGAGAAAGACTTGAGGACAGTCTTGAGAGGAACATGTCAGGACGGAGAGCGGGGTATCTGAGGAGAAGAGTAGCAGTCAAACTGCCGCAGATATACTTAAGTACATAGACTCTAGGAACGGTATCGCATGGTTCTCCCCGGGCCCGCGCTGAGGCTGTGTTCACGCGGTAATTCTGGAGGATCCGTGGCTGCGTGGTGCGCAGACGCTTATTGTAATTTGTAAACATTCCCAGGGAATCATGCCATGGGTCTTCCGGCTGCCCCCTTAGGAAGGACATTCTTGGTACCTATATTACCCTGAGAGGTACGTTTCCAAGGGTGGCTGCCTCAGTGGCCTCACAACTAGTCAGGCGGAAAGTTTCGGGTCCCAAAGACTCTTGTGGCATCATAATTGTGTAGCATCCTGGACATCCTGCAGGCTGTAGCATCAATAGTCTAAGTGAGTAGTACTCGAGTGTATGCCCGCTCACAAAATTGACAGAGAAGTTGCGATATGTGCGAATTGTTTCCGATTGATGCCATCAACTCATGTCCGGTTGGACATCATCCGTATGCATGTTGATACCCCGGTGAAAGTCACCCTGTTTTATTCCCACAGTGATTGAAACGTTGAAGTCTGACTCAGCAAGAGCTCGAGTCGGACTCCCAAGTTGTTGTCACTTTCGTGTTACTTACCGTCTACTATGTACGCCATCTTGCAAATCGACGAATCCAGCAAGATCGCCTGTGTCTATTTCTCTGTGGACACGCCCGGTGACGAATCACAACTCTCGACATGTCGCCGGCACTGGCAGGAGGTGGGAAACCAACATGTTGATCCATACAGCAGTTCTCAGCGAAAAATATACTCTGGGACGATGTTTTCTATCTCGTCGCACTTTTTTTTTGCGTAGAGTATAGGCTGCTACATCTTGGCTTTCAAGCTGCTTCAAGCAGTATATTTTACGAATTACATCTTGAGATAACTGACAACATAATCAGCCCTTCATAGTATTCTGGCGCTCGAACGGACGGGGAATGGCAGCCTGGGACATTCAAGATCCTTGTGTGGCTAGTTCCATTCGGATTTCAGGCATGATAGAGATATCTCAAACTCTCCTCCGGATCGCTGACGAAACTTGAGTTGCACAACCAGAAATACCATCATAAAGAGGTCATACATGTACAGTAGTCGCCGATAACACGAGAACCATAGGGCAGGCAGAAAACAGAGGTGCGCGCTCAAGCACCAATATGTACGTATAGTATGCGCTGATCAAGTGGTACATCGACCAACGTGTTCATCGTCTTGTTGAGTGCGAACGCCGCACGGGTATGATCCAAAGATCCAGAATCGCCCACTATATGCCTGTAAAACATGGAGGTGATCTCGTTCGTCTGTCCATCGTCCACTGCCCACATCGTCCCAATCACAGACCGGAACCCTGCAAACTGCATCGCCGACGCGAGATGGATCACTTCGTCCGGACTCTCCTCGTCTCCCACTGTTGTATGACACGCAGAAAGGTATGCAAACTCCGGGTTTTCCAACTCGCATCCGATGATGTGTTCGACCGTAAATCGGCCGTCGTAGAGCGCAAAGGCGGACTCAAACGGCTGTTTTCGGTTCGGAAGACCGTGACATGCAAAGTGAACGCACTCGTTCTTCCTCAACTCCTCCGACACCCGAGATACACAAGATTCCGGTCCTGCAAGACGTGTGAACGTAACAAGCCCTTGCATACGCTGATTGACGATGGCCAGTTCACTGCCGACGGAGAGAAGTTCGATCTCACCGTCGGCATTGGCCTGACCAACGGCGAGAAATCGTTTCCCTTTCATCGAGGACTTCGTCGATGGGTCATTCCGTCGAGCACGAATGAGAGCAGTGAGGGTGGGAGTGTAGGATGAGATGTAGAGATCGGAGAGATTCCGTTGGCCCGTCCGGTACGGTCCGGCAGCGTGCAATGGGAGATGGGAGAACTCGGCAGTGGGACACCACCAAATGCGCGAGTGGACGGGAAGTGCGGTCAAGAGGAAATCGGCAATCGGAGAGACGACCTCATCCCAGAGCTGTCGCAGGAAGTGGCCGAGCTCCCTCTTAACGTCCATCGTGTTTGCACGCAAGGTCAATAGCTGGAGCTCCGATAGCAGGTCCTGGATACGAGATTTTGTAATTCGCAGTGGGATGTGAGTCGGGTCCTTGTCGAAGAAGACAACGAGTGCATCACACGAATACTCGCTCGCATTCACAATAATAATGGGACCACCACTCGCGGCGCGTTGTAGGTCCGAGAAATGGGAGGGGAGAAGGAAACGGGCGAGGCCCGGTAACTCGCGAATCTTGGTAATGACCACCTGCAGATTGATGTTGAGACCGCATAGTCGATCGTGCTGATCTGGACCATGTGAGGTGATGACATTTTGGATATGTGATGTCAGTCGAGTGAATTCGTCTGCGAGGCTCTTTCCTGCTGGACCTGATGCGATAACATCTTCGAGCGGGGAACGGAGGCGACTTATTTGGTTCCAAAACACACCGCGTCCCTGCTCCAAAAGTTCGACCGCTTTCTTCGGAGACTGGTTGCGAAGACACGCTGAAAACGCATCGACTGCGAGCGAAGAGGTCAGGTTTTTGAAGATGTGGAGATGTTGGGGAAGGGATGGTAAACTGGCAAGATGCTGAATAAGTAACCGAAGAGACGTCTCGTACGCGAGAAGAGTTGTAGAGTGGGAGAAATGTTCAGCAGTTTGCACCCATCTCCTCGCAGCAAACACATCAGATGACGAGACTATCTGAGGAACATGTGCCAACTGGGCACAGAGAATGAATAGATCCTCCCTGTCCTTTGGCTCGCCCCATTGCGTAAAGCGAGTACGAAGACAGCGCGCAAGTCGGTCTAATAACCATGATCTGTCAGGATGATCAAATGGACAAAGGTCGAGTGCTTGTCGCTGGAGGACAATAGCCTCGTCGAGGTCCGTCAGATCCCCAAGCAGATCGTATCGATCAGAAAAATAGATTACAACGTTGTGCAAAGACCTTGAGCGATCAGGGTGCCCAGGTGGACAAAGGTCGAGCGCTTGTTGCCCGAGAAAGATGGCCTCGTTGAGGTCCGCCACCTCCCGGAGCCGATCGTACCGATTGGACAGGTAGATTGCAACGTTGTTCAACGACATTGAACGATGTGGGTGCCCCGGCGGGCGAAGGAGAAGCGCCTGTCGCCCAAGGACGATGGCCTCGTTAAGATCCACCAATTCCCCAAGCTTATCATACCGAATGGAAAGATAACTTGCGACGTTGTTCAAAGACATTGAACGATGTGGGTTCCCTGGCGGGCGAAGTTTGAGCGCTTGGTGCCCGAGCACGATCGCCCGGCTGAGGTCCGTCATCTCCCCAAGGTGACTGAACCTGTCTGAGAGACAATTTGCAACGATATTCAGAGATGTTGGTCGGTCAGGGTGCCCTGGTGGGCGAAGTTTGAGCGCCTGTCTTCCGAGGACGATGGCTTCATTAAGGTCTGCCATCTCCCCCAGCTGATTGAACCGATGAAAGAGAAAGATGGCAAGGTCGGTCAAAGACACTGAACGATCTGGGTGCGCTGGTGGGTGAAGATCGAGCGCTTGGCGCTCAAGAACAATGGCCTCATTGAGGTCCGCTACGTCTCCAAATCGATTGAATCGATTGCAGAGACAATTTGCAATGATGCTCAGAGATCTCGACCGATCTGCATGTCCTGGTGGTTGACGTTGAGAACTAAGTGCTTGTTTCCCGAGGGCTATGGCCCCATTGAGATCTACCATTTCGCCTAACTGCCTGTACCGATCCAAAAGACCGCTTGCGACGTCATTCAAAGACGTTGACCGAAGCCCTTCCGGGAGAAGGTAGAGAGCTTCCTTGGAAACGGCAATTGCTTCTTCGATGTCCACAATCTCCCCCAGGTGGTTGTACCGACAGCGGAGATGAAGAGCAAGCAGCGTCAGCGAGTCCCATCGCATGGGGTGACCAGATGTGCAAATATTGAGTGCTTGGCGATCAAGGACAATCGCTTCGTCGATGTGGGCAGTCCCGTTTCCCTGTTGAAACTTGGCGAAACCGGACTCTGCCCTTGAGAGTAACTGTTCGACTGGTGGCACATTATTTCACCGTCGACCGCGAAGAATAGAGGGAGGGAAGTACCTTCTGAGTCCATGTGGTGTGACCCGATTTTTGGTAAGCGCTGGCGGGATGCTGTAGATGCGTGCATGAAGAGGTAGCGTAACAGTTGGCACTCAGCCACCTCTTTCGTCGGCCCAATTATCACATTAACACAGGGGCCTGATATCTAGGGTTACTTGCATTCTGGTGATTTGAATTACTCCTTTCTCTGTTGCGAGCGGCGAGCACTGCTTCAAAGATCTAAAGATCTAACCTTCGATTCGGATACTTGGACATGAAAGTCAGCATGAAGTTTGCCTTGCCAATTCAAAGAACGGTTGTATGTACCTGGTTACCAGCCACATTCACATATCGTACTCAGTGACGGGAGGGCGCTCTGACTAAAAGATCGTAGCGGTGCCCGGGAGCGCCAGTCCCTGACACGCCCTGTGATATATGCGCAATGGACAGGGTCGGACATGCCCCCCATATTATAGACTTTCCTCGTAAACAATATCAAGATAAAACAGCCAAGAGGGTAGTTCATCCAAACTTCGAGCAACACACTTTGCAGTTCCAATCGGATGACTCCCGTGAAGTGTGTACTTCGTGTAAAAGTCGACAATGAGTGTAGTCGGCCGATGCAAAGTATTGCACATTCTTGAAAAGAGACACGTGAAGCAGTACAAAATAAATTGGCAGTGAGATTTCATTAAATGCGACAGAACCTGGAAATAAAAGGGGTTTCGCACTGAGTGCAGTGCAGATGATGACTTTCAATGCCTCCACTAGCCAATCACAAAAGGCTTGGGGTGAAGCAAACACATTCAGGTGTTCGGAAGGATGATATACGGCATCATGATAAACAGGATAATCGGATGTGTTTTGAGGGTGGATACGTGGAATGTAAGCCTTGTCGATGAAATGTATGACTGTTCAAACTTGAAGAAATGAAGAAATGAGAGCGAAGGAATAAAGCTGAAGTAATCAATCGACAAAAGATAAAATCCATTCGCACGGTGCCAATGGCCCGCCGGGTTTGCAGGAAATTGCGCTAGGAGTTGGAGACATCGTCGCAGGCAGGAAGGGCGATGTAAATTTCTTGGCCCGTTACTCCTCTGTCCCCAATGATTGAATGATTGAATGATTATTGTTGAAAACGACCACTGCCTCCCTAACGACGACTTTTCTCCTTCAATCACGCCTCATCTAAGGCACATTCTAAGGCTATACGTTCAATATCAATTCGTTGAGATAGAACAGATGCTGTGTCATTCAAGTGACATTTGTGTTTCCCCACATCAGTTGTTCGTATATTACAAGATGCTCGTCTCCCGCCTACTGAAACAAAGTCCAGTCCAACATCCGTGGCCTATAAAAGATCTGTTTTGGGTTCGAGGCCAAGGTTGTAGATTCTGTTCGCGTTATGGAAAAGGGCATTCTTCACGATCTCGATTGCTTGCTTCTCCGTGAGTTCTTCTCGGTTTACAGAATCAGAAAGAACCTGTGGGTGACCAGTTATTCTGGAGAGCAGACTTGGCAAGATAACAATCAAACCTCATAGAGTACCTGGCGTGCTTGAACGGTTGCCAAATAGTAAGTCTCTGGCCACCAGTGTCCGTCAGCTGAAACGAACCACGCGTGAGCGATCGCCTGCAAAACGATATGTGCAGCCTATCGTACTCGACCATAAGATCTTGTTCGTCGGTGCGAGCTCTAGCACTTGTCGAACGACTGCCCGTTGTCCATCGCCTGACAAGAACGGGAATACTTCTCCAAAGTCCAAATATACGTTCTTGTACACTGCCGCCACGTACCCAGCGTCACGCGTGTACGGGTAACTCGAGTGGAGGATAACAATCGGCGTGTCAGGATAAGCTATGATGACGGGTTGCATATGTGCAGGCGAGGACTTGGTCAGTTGAATGTCATTGTCCCCAAGGCCTGCTCTCCGGTGAGTTCCCTGTTGTATAGCAGATACCATCCTCACCTGTGTGAAACTGTACTTTGCAATTGTGAGTTGCATTGGTATAAGGTACTGGTATACGAGACCTACCTGGCTTGTGAAATTGGCCGGCAATCCGAAGTACGATGCGAACGAGAAGATCATTGATTATCTTTTGTTGTAAGCGGAGGCTTCCAGTTTCCTCGTATTGCAACAACAGATTCACGACGGCATTCTCAGTTTCCACGAAGGATGCTGACGCTGAGGGTGCGATATCGAGTCCAGTTCTGTAACGACGCATCGCAATTCTGACACGGTGTCATGTTAGAACGGCCATACCTGTAGCAAATCACAGACTTGAAGCCAACGACATGCTCCTCCTGGGCATAAGCAAGGATAGTGGCTTCGAACTTGGTTTTCAAGTCTTCCAAGACGCCAACGGCGGAAACAGTGGATGTCAGTGGGTAGTACTCTTCTACTATTCCTCGAAGGATGTCCTTGGGTACGAGTTGATCAAACGATAGGGGCTGGAACACAAACGAGAACATTACCTCGGCTTCGGCCTCGATACGCACGATTCTCTTGGAAGGACTGGTCGTGAACCGGTCGTGCCATCTGTAGGATTCGGCGAGTTCGGCGACGCGGCCCAAACCATCATCGAGCAAGATGCATTGGATGCCGGTTGGCTTGAAACACAGGTGGCAGAGGTCGACATAATCCATCTCTTCGCGCTTGTCCTTGAGCTTGTCCCAGGTGGACTCTCGATCCTTCATGCCAAAGAGCTTGGACAGTTGCGCGGTCGCACGATAACTGGCCAAGGTGTAGCAGGCGTCGTGGGTTAGAGCGTCGTCGCTGGCCTCTGAGATGATGCCTTCCAAGGGAAAGGCAAGGCGGTTCTTTTCAGCGAAGAGGGGGTGGGCATGGTTGTCGATGGCGGGATAGGTGAGGGCGGCGTTAGCGAGTTCGGGATAGTAGACGGGACCCATGATGGAGATGAAGAAAGAGGGGCTACTAACAGTAGTGGCTGATTCCGAGTCGCGTCTTATTCATCATCACGTAGAAAATGCCAGTGCAAATTGCAGAGCTCGAACAGGCCATCCGAAATGCGTTTCCCGTCTCCCATCTCGAGATCGAGGACCAGTCCAGTGGATGTGGAGAGAGCTACTCTGTCCTTCTCGTCAGCGAAGTGGGTACCCGAAGTTCTGTTTCATGATCGATCAACGAGTGAGGAATCATCCACAGGCGTTCGAGAAAAAGACGACGCTCATTAGGCATAGACTAAGTGGGCAGACATTGTCCGCAACGAATTCTCTTGACGGTCGTTTGCAGTCAACGAGGCGTTGAAGGCGCAAATTTCGGAAATGCACGCATTTTCACAGGTGAGACGTTTGTCCGGTCTTGTCGACTTGACTGGACGCTCCTTCACTACAAGAAAACGTTTACTCCGAAGCAATACGAGGCGTACTTGGCTAAGGGCTAAGTGTGAGAAGGAGTTGTGTTAAGCGAGGCTGAGTTCTCAGTTGGCGTGTACAATACCCTTTGCATTGTTCTCCACCACAATGTGATCGACGCCGTCTACTAACTTTTGGACCACGTTCGCCGCCACTCCGCTTTGAGGGTCAAAGCGTCTCAACTGCTGTCCACAATGTGGTCCACTCAGCGATATATAAAGCTCGGGCCATCTTGTCCAGAGACCCAACATCAACTCTCTTGCCTACTCCGAGTCCAACATGTCCGACGCAGCTCTCTCGCAACAAATCCACGACCTGGACGATAATGAATGGGACAACATTTTTCACCAAATGGAACAGTACTGGCCAATCCGCGAGAAGGTCTCGATGGCCTTGAAAGAAGCCACTGCTGCATTTGCAGCCCAGTTCACGCAACCAGACGCATACAAATACATCGAGGCCTGTGACCGGTTCGCAAAGTTTCTTGACTCAGAGATCTCTATGGAACATTCCGAACAGAAATTGGTTTTACAGACCCTCCAGGTATGCACATTTGTGTCGTCGAGAGCTCGAGTCTGATGACGAGTCTCCTCCAGATTGCGTGTGCCATGCACGAAAACGCGGTCAATAACCCCACGCTGACAGTAATGGAGCGCTCGTCGCACCAGTTGGCCAGTAAGTCCCTGGTCGCTCTCTGTAAGAGCGCTGTTAAGAGTGGGTTCACAAATCCTGAGCTTCGATGTACGTCCTTTTCCTCTGATTCTGCACGACGTGCTACATTTCCTGACGATTGAGCCGAACAGGTGAGGCATTCGACCTTTCTCACCGAGTGTACCAAGCATTCTCCCGAGCAATGGATGTTCTTGACCTCTGCAAGTACCTTGGTGTTGCAAACATGCCGGACGATCGCTTTTTCAACACTGGGAGTGGCGCAAGTAAAACGGACACAGCGTCGTCGCCTGTGTTTTTCAGCCCGGGATCCCTCACTCCGAGATCATCCGTGCATGATATCAACGACGTTGACCAATCGCCACTGTCGGCGACGTTCGAGGAGCGGCCGAATTCGAAGGGCGAACCGTTGGAGCGTGCCCATACGATGCCCCCCCCTGACACAAACGGCGCCTAGCTCTCGTTCCTCTCGGACCACCCGGGGATCAAAGGTGCATTATCGGCGTGGACCTGGTCTCAGCGCGTTGCCGGAGGAGGAGTAGCTTCCTTCTATCTTATGATTTTCTTAATATCCCTTCACATATACTATGCCTGTATGATTATCCCTCTAATAAGTAACATGTTTTCCCTTCAGTAATACTTCATGGACATGCCGAACACTGCCGAAGCGGAGTATGGACTCGAGTCTCGCGAGCGGAGCTTAACATTATGCAGGTGACAACGTGTTACTCGGCCAACTCAGTGGCTCTTGGTGATCAAGTGATAGTAAGTATAGATGGAGGCACATGATGTTCGTGGGACACAAGGAATAGCCCTAATGATAACATGAGATTCTGCCATGCATTCCTGTTTCTGACCTGAGCACCTCCACGGTTTGAGTCTTGGACACCCAAATCTTCCTCGGTTGTCATATCTAGTCGCAATGTTCAAACCTCCATATCCTCCCTACGATCCGCAGGACAGGTCTAGGTGAGCTCCAGATCACCCGTGTACTTTCCAGCACCTCTGTTATTAGTCTCATGCTAATCATTCGCTAATAATTTGAACATCTAAGCTTTTCGTGAGTCCTTTTCCATCGCGCACGAACCCTCACGCTCAGCTATCTCCACAGCTTCGAAACCGTAGTCAAACGCTGGCCGATCATCATCACAAACATCATCAGCCATGTTCATGAGCTCATCCACGATATGACGATGGAATCCCGCAAGCTCATGGAGTCCGAATCGCCAGATGGGGAAGCACTGGAACGCGCAAAGGTGCTGGGAGGCAAGATCGAAGAGGGGCGAGAGGTAATCTCGAAATGCAGTCGCTTGAAGCACCGTATGGCGAGGGACCAGTCGCTCGAGTAAGAAGATGGCCGTCTCTCACCCGTTCCCACCTACATATGCATTCCACAGGCCAATTTCGGAGGACAGCGATGTCAGCGTCGACGTATACAACGACGAGCTCACCCAGCTGACCAAAACCCACCAAGACACTTGGTTCACCGCGCCATGGCTCTTTGCAGAGTATGTCATCCAGAGCACCGGGATTCCCTCCTAACCATCTGATATTGTCTTCCTGTTACTGTCAGGTGTTACTTGTGCGTCATCCATCGACCGTGATCGCTTTTGACAGGCACGGAATGGGGGAATAGGTATCGTCTACTTCGATCATACTTCAACGAGACACGTCAATGGCGCAACTTTGATCCCTTCTTTGCGCAAAAGGAGCAAATGTTCAAGAATAGTAGTGTCGCCATCTACCGTGCGTGATGTAGATCTATCGTAACGTGCGACGCTGTTCATGCTCTGGGGAAAAAGAGATCTCGACCTCTATGCACGAGCTCAAAAAGGACAGGGAGGAGCTGAGATCGAATCCGGATAAACTTTTGGTTATCTTCCGAGAGATGGTACAGATGTGTCTCTGGTGAGTCGATATTTCCTGAGTTTCTGATGTTGCAGTCTAAACGCACCTTTCCATAGGGGAAATGCTACTGTATGAAGTTCTGAGGTTGCCAGGCAGTTTCCAGTTTCCACTCACGACTGGCGTAGGACCTTTCCCTCTTGACCCACATGACACCATCGGATATCGAGAACTTGCAAACGGTAGGAATGGAAGCTCAGCAAAAGCGGAAAGAGTTCATCCTTAGAGATGATCAAACGGCGGTCTGGGAATACATCAAGAATCTAGGAGAATCCGGAAATCATCGTTGTGACTTCATTCTAGACAATGGTATGCACAATCCAGTCTTGGGACCAGTTTATTGATACATTACGAGCAGCGGGTTTCGAGGTAATAATGTCTGCTTGATTTACGACTACAGTACAGACCAACGACATTGCGCTTGATAGCTGTTCACCGACCTAGTCTTTGCGGATTTTCTGGTGACATACACCCCTTACTTTTCCAAGGTCGTTTTTCAGTAAGTGTAAATAGTGTTTCTGTTGAAGATGTTAACCTCTGTACAGCCCGAAGCTTTTCCCATGGTTCGTTTCCGATGTTACACCTACCGACTTTGAAAGCACCATTACGTCCCTTTTGTCGAGCACGTTCTTCCCGGAGCCAACATCCCCAAGCATCAAATCAACTGCTCATTTGGAAGAAATGGTAACACGGTGGCGATCATACCTTGAACAAGGCATCTTTGTCTTGAGCACAGATATTAAAGAGACGAATGATCAAACTATCGAAGGACATGCACTGACCAAGTTCTGGACCGAACCATGGCCCTACTGGAACATGAAGGAGAGAGCAAGCCAACTTTGGGATTGGCTTCATGACAGCGACTTCGTCATTTTCAAGGTAGGTTCGGTCCCCGTCGGTCGATTTTTCCTTGATGACCATTGTTGTCGCTACCCACCAGGGTGATCTCAAGTGCGTGTGTCTTGATAAGATCATCGACCATTCGTACGGGGTTTATTGATGTTTGTCGTCTCCAAGCTATCGCAAGTATGGTTAATTTCATTGGTTAAGCGGGAACAATGTTCAACCAACTTGAATGTTTCAGGCTCACAGGGGACGTTAAATGGCCGGTCTCCACATCGCTTACCACAGCACTTGGTAGGCTGTCGAGCCGACGATGCACATGCTGAATCTGAGCGGAAAAATTGACAGGCCCGCTGGCAGGCGCTTTTCCCTTGCTGAGCCTCCGCACGAACAAAGCCGACGTCGCAGTGGGAATCTCGCAGCAAATCGCAGATGAGCTGGATGCCAAGGGCGAGAAGTGGCGAACAAGCGGAAAGTAAGTCACTCCTGCGAAGCGCAAGATCGGGACGGGCTGACTTGACAGTGACATTCTTCAAAGATATGCTCTGGTGAGCTTCGAACGGAGGACATCTTGAGCCGGATGCAATACGATGCTCGAGTTGCCTGTTTTACTGGCACAAGGTATGGAGGTCCAATTACATAGCAGTGTTTCAGCTAGATTCTAGAGCGCGTTTGTGTTTGAAATTACAACTTGACGTGGTTTGTAGACGAGTCCGAGTTTTGACGCGCATGTGTTTCAACTGGCCTGGACCGTACTTTGCACCTGGACTGAGTCTCAGCGCCATGATCGTAACACCAGACTCCGAGTCTACTATGCCACGATATAGGCTATACAAAATAGTATAAGTCCCTTGACAACAAGACGAGTGAGGGCAAGACGGTTGTGCACCTACGGCGACCTAAATAGCGTCACGGTCATGTGCCAACATAGGCTGGTACAAAGCGTACGTACAGGTCTGGTTGCCTCAACCCAACCTCAGCATACCAAGTAGCAAGTGGACAATGCCACGGATTATTGTCTTTTTCAGGCAACTTGACCCCGTGGGAAATTTATGTAAAAAACACCTCTCATCTTCGGTCGACCATAGCACCTCAACGCCTACTCGGATCTCGTCGGAAACGATACCATTCGACTCGAAATAGCCCAGCCTTCAGTTCCCGAGTAGACCGGTGGTGAAACAACGTCGTCTCGGATTTTCGAATTCTCGGGGCTCGGGGAGTTTTGATTCCAGTGAGTTCTGTGTTTCCTCTTG